>JBBPJS010000668.1:0-14685 GCA_038088835.1 Singerocomus rubriflavus | reverse complement strand
CACTATGGACTCTACCTGGACGCGTCACTCTTGGACGGCTCCTCGGCCCCATGTCCGACGTTTGGGAACCCGTCCTTGTGTGCACCGGTGCCGTGCACAAGCATGGGACAAAACGGGGTAGCGAAGGCTAAGTGCAGCGACGTGTCGTTTGAGTGTGTCGGGCTCGAGGTGTGGGGAATCGGCCAATGCTGAGCGCTGCATACTTGAGTATTCACCCGTATTACTTTTCTCATCGGTGGAATGCTCGCAAAGTCTGAAGTAGTTCTGGGGATGGATTTTTTTTAGTTCCGTTGCTTCTTGGCTTTTTTGTCTTAGTAAATTTCTGTGCCGTCCAGCTGGCTATCATCACAGTATGTACGATCAAGTAGATATAGAGAGAAATAAGAAGCCTGAAGGGCCAGAATAGTGATGGCGTCTTGCTGTCACTATATCTTTCGGTACATTAACATGGGTGCATGTTTGTGTCACGATGTACGAGGTGGCACCATTGCAAGGTTGGCTTCAACTTGAACGTGGACCGCTCGATTTCCAATCTGCCATCGTACGACTGAGCGTTGAAACGTAACTTGGTGAAGGAGATCATGTCATTATAGCAGATCAGATGGTGCTATTCAAATGGTCGGCTGTTGCCCCGGAGGTCAATACAACGTAGCTTCACGACATAAATTATAACCCGAATAATGGCAGAAACTCTTGGAAGAACGCGCTGAAGGTACAACCGAGAAAAATTCCGCCATTCTCCCAAGCGCTAATGCTCTCTTGGGTTAGCAGGCTGGTAGTGACGGATCATGTCAATTCTCCACTGGCAGCATTAAAGCAGCTTCAGTGAAATAGTTAGCCGACGAGACCGCCACTATCGGCAACCTCGGGTACCAATGGTACTGAGATACCTGAGCCTGTGTGGCCAAAATAGGTACCCCATATTATTTTTCAAAAAGTCACCTATTTTGAGTCAACATAGCTGTGTCACGAACTGACTGAAAAAGAAATGTCATGTATATTGTCCAATCCGATAGTGCTCTAGAAGAATAACTTATCACACCTACCAGAAAAGTTACCCAAGAAAAAAGAACAAACCTTGAGTATTGCCTAAGAGTATGCTGAACAATATAAATTATTACAACTGATACTTATTTCTCCAAATACAGGCAATGTGTCATGGTCCAGCAAGTCCCAGGTCCAACTTTTAGTCCTGCTGGTAACTGATGGTCTGAACCAGTCCTGACTGCCAACTGATTTATAGAAGTTAGCATGTTCAAGATCCTAGGAGAGAATTTCCTGTTCATGGCATGCCACTGATGAACTTGCATACTTGTGCTGGTGTGGTAAGTGGAGCAGTGTTGGGTCTCTCAAGTATCTGCTTCTCTTAATTGCTTCTTGATGTGCTGTAACGTGATTCCCATACTACTTCAGGTCAGCACATGTTGATCCGGGTCCGACTGAGAAGCGAAGAGGTTTCTGTAAACAGGTTGTGGTGAGTCCCTCCTGGTTTGATGCATATAAAGCCGGAACCTCACCATACATATTTAATCCCAAACTCCATACCACACCCGTCATCAAGATGCATATTCCAGCACTTGCCACCTTTTCAGAATGTGCACTCGTGATTTCTTCTATTGCTGGAAATGTCGGTATCAGCTCCAACTTTAGCCAACCCTCCCAGACTGTTACTGTCGACGGGGATTATGTCTGTGTATGACTTTTTCCCATTGCAAATCTGATGTAGCACTCATGTGTCTCTTGCAGTGGGAACTAACAAACGGTGCTACCGATTTGGCCATTGGTCCATATACCGCTACAGGGATCCTCGACGACGAGGTTACCACTTTCAAGAATGGAACAGCTAACCAAGTTTGGCAAATTAGCCAGCCTGATCCATCTCAGGATGCTTATATGTGAGCTACACCTGTTTTAACACATTTAGCGTTTCACCCATTTCTTGTTTGTAGTATTGAGCCCAAAGACAACCTTGGTTATGGGTGGACCGTTACCATTAACGGAATTGTAAGGAATTCTCCTGTCTCGGTGTGGTAGCCCTCTGAACCGTACCTCAGATCAGAATCCAGGAGATTGATCGTGAGAATATCCTGCCAGCTCAGTTGTATACATTCTCGTAGTGAGCACAGAGCAGAAGATGAATGTAAGATGTTTGCAAAGGTTGTCACAGTATCAGTACAGAGTCAGGTGTTATGTTGTTGATGTGTTTCGTACAGGTAGTAGGTCCTGAAAGGAATGTGTTCAATCATTATTCTGCCACTGCACGACGTACCTGTTTTGCAGAAATCTAGCCAATTACGTATAGTCAGAAGTGATTGCAAGAATATATCGTGGTGATCTTCAGAGGTCTCCTTCTGATCTATGCCACCGCGGACATTGAATATTGAACGAGCGAGCGTGCAGTCCATGTCGGCATAACGAAGGGCGGGAAATCGCATAGGTTGGATCCCTTGCGATACCCCATGAAAGCAACTAAATGTCGAAAGATTCCCCAAAGGGGCACCCTGTAATTGACTGGCTCGTGGGAGTGCCCCGTGCGCTGATCCCTCAAATCGATAACAAGGCTTCTCCCGAGTCTCCGCACCCGTCTTCACCCAACTTGCGATACGAACGTCCCACTATGTCGTACTCTCGATTGTCTTGATTAGAGCTTAGCTGACAGTCAACCCTAAACGACCCTTCAAGCACGGTGGTCGGGTAGCAGTGCCCCCTGATGAGAGCTTTCGCCGGCTCAAGACTACCTGCCCATCCCACCACCAGGTTGGACCTCATGGGGTCGCCCGAGTCTGTGGAGAAACGCAACGGAAGGCCAGTGTAATCTGATTACCGGGCGGATCGCTTCCAACCCTGGACGAGAGCTGGAGGTCGGAAAGTCGGGGAGGATGGCGAACTCGGTGATCGTCATCGGTTGACTTGGTCGTAGAGGCGCTCTGCGATGAAAGGGGGTCACATCGGCATACATTATAGCATATCAAAACGGTTTCATGGACACCACGTCAGTGTGTCTAAACACGCTTGTGATCTGTTCAGACACGCTGATACGTTTCACAGGGCTTTGCAGCATCGAGTCATACACCAGGAGCTTGCATGGAATTCATTTCAATCTCGAGCTAACACGACAAGTATGTATTCTTCTACTTATAAAGAAATCTGGGTAGCAGGATAGCCGGACAGGACCGAAATACTAATACCTTGGCAAAGCCGAGGTGCAAAGGACGTTGGATCACTCACCCGCGAACTTGAGGTAATGGATGAAGTGTGTTCAACCAGTCAAGTTCTTTCCATCAGCAGAGGGTCCAAACCAATGCAAAAGTGGCTCACAAGCATCCCAGTCCTTCGAGGTCTGACTATGCCGTTGTTGGTCCACCACCGATGGTCAACTCGGCTGGTCAATCCCACTATGGCCTTCCGTATTGCTCCTAGTATCGCCTAGTACTGCCCATCGTCCGACTCATCTGCTGCTCGTGGCAAATTGGCATGGTCATCTCGTTGGCCTTGGACTTAAGTGCCTCCTGGCACGTTCGGGGGATACACTCAACCTATATATCAAACAATGCACTCAACGCCCCCTCGACACAAAATTAAAACACACAGAGACTAGAAAACGAGAATGTCATCAATTCGTGACATACTTGCCATGCCTCCCTGTGTCCACCTTCCGTCGCAGCTAGGAAACCGACCGTCCGAGTGTATTGTGCTGTACTTGTGATACAGTTCATACGACCAAGAATGACAGGGTGCGTCTGAGATTCTATCGTGGGACGTACACGAGCGACGCACGATCATATCGACGTTCTCGAGTGCTGGTGTGGAGATGTCACGTGGGCGTCACTGCCACATTTCAAGGACCTTGGAGCGTCTCTGGAGCGGATAACGGTCTTGCGTACAGCCCGTCGGATGATGAGCCCGTATATTTCATCAATACCCGTCATACACAGTCCCCGACAGTGTCTACGACTTCGACCTTCTCCTGCGGTCCCTTTCTCTATTCCAACCCTGACATCCACAAACGACAAGCTGGCAGAGGCACTTACCTCGGAGATTACTAACCCCAAGTTTATCCGCAGTGGGAGCGTCAAAGTCGCGCCGAGTCCTTCGCGTGGGCGTGTCCCGCTCCCACCGCGCCTCAGTGGGAGCGCGTCTCCCCCGTCGATATCCTCCTCGACGGGATCCACTACCTCACTTCCCACGTCCTCTCCCCCACTTCCCCCACTATCTTCCACGTCGGCATCACATCCAGCGCACGCGACACTCTCGCGCATCTCCTCCAATTTGGTGCCGTTGCTTCCATCCGGTCGTTCCCACTCTGTGGCGCCGACGATACACCCCTCGATCGCCTCCTACTCTGCACCGACAACCATCTCCCGGTTTTCCTCCCCGTATTCAAGCACTGCATTCACTCACGGTTCACCCTTTGCGTCGGCACCGTACATTCCACTCACAGGAGCTCCAGGATTCGCTGGTGACCACACTTGGGAACACGGTTTTTCTGATGCACTGGAGCAAGACGAGAAACATGGCCTTGTAGATCTCGTCGGGCTTGGGGCTAGCATTGAGGTGGCACATCCTCGGCATGTCAAGGGAATGGGCGTGACAATTGTTGGGAGGCTGGAAGGGACTGTTTCAACAAAAGAGATTGCTGATTTGATGCGTTCTGACCGTCGTTTTTCGTTCGGATCCAGACACATCGCTCTCATTTCTGCGTACTAACTAATTGATTGGATACGGTGTCACTCAGCTCCGGCCCCCATTTGCCAGCTTTGACAAAGCTCGCGCGTCACTGGACTCTCTTGTACTCGCTCGATCAACATGGAATCTCGCTGAACACACACTTTATTCGCGTTGTGAACCACGAATACCATCGCGTGCCCATCCAAACCCACCCAAAGGCGGCCTCTTGGCCATTCAAGATGACAACGACACCATCTTTGGTGCATGGATGAGCGAGGGAGTGAAGCTAGAGAAGGGGGGATACTATGGATCCGGAGAGTCGTCAGTCATATTTTGAGGGGTTGTGACACTCTCGTACATAAACTTACCACGCGCGCAATAGGTTCCTTTGGCGGTATCATCCCCTTGCGGATGACGAATGCCAAGGACGGTTGGACGTGTACAATTGGACGGGGGTGAACGAGTATGTGGCGCTGTGCGAGACGGGGTTCATCTCGTTTGGAGGCGGGTGCGTAATGCGTCCTCACATGGCCTCATGTTCTTGCGCTTCTCTTTTGCTCACCTTTCCTTTTTTTTTTTTTTGGGATAGGGACGGACACTATGGACTCTACCTGGACGCGTCACTCTTGGACGGCTCCTCGGCCCCATGTCCGACGTTTAGGAACCCGTCCTTGTGTGCACCGGTGCCGTGCATGAGCATGGGACAAAACGGGGTAGCCAAGGCTAAGTGCGGTGACGTGTCATTTGAGTGTGTCGGGCTCGAGGTGTGAGGAATCGGCCAATACTGAGCGCTGAGCGCTGCATACTTGAGTATTCACCCGTATCTCTTTTCTCATCGGTGGAATGGTTGCAATGTCTGAGGTAGTGCTGGGGATGGATCTTTTTTAGTTCCGTTGCTTCTTGGCTTTTTTTCTTGGTAAGTTTCTGTGCCGTCTAGCTGGCTATCATCACAGTATGTACGATCGGGTGAATACAGAGAGAAATAAGAAGCCGGATGGGCCAGCATAGTGGTGTCTTGCTGTCACTATATTTTTCGGTACGGTACACGGGTGTAATATCTGTTTAGGTCACGATGTACTATGTGGCACCATCCAATGTTGGCTTCAACATGAATGTGGACTGCTCGATTTCCAATCTGCCATCGTACGACTGAGCGTCGAAACGTAACTTGGTGAAGGAGATCATGTCATTATAGCAGATCAGATGGCGCTATTCAAATGGTCAGTTGTTTCCCCAGAAGTCAATACATCGTAACTTCATGACATAAATCATACTAGCACAGAACGCAAGTAATGGCAGAAACCCTTGGAATGACGCGTTGAAGGTGCAACCGAGAAAAATTCCGCCGTTCTGCCAAGCGCTAATGCTCTCTTGGGTTAGCAGGCTGGTAGTGATGGATCATAATGAGTTCTGCACTGGCAGCATTACAGTAAAGCGATGACCCTGTACTTCAGTGAAATAGTAAGCCGACAAGACCTCCAGGACTGTCGGCAACCTCGGGTACCAATGGTACTGAGATACCCAAGCTTGTGTGGACACCCTATATTATTTTTCAAAAAGTTATATATTCTGAGTCAATATAGCTGTGACACGAACTGACCGAAAAAGAAATGTCACGTATATTGACCAATCCGATAGTGCTCTACAAGAATAACATATCACGCTCCTGTGACACTACTGGAAAAGTTACCCAAGAACAAAGAATAAACCCTTAAAAATATGCTGAACGATATAAATTATCACAGCCGATACTCATTCCTCCACATACGGGCAATGTGTCATGGTCCAGCGAGTCCCAGGACCAACTCTTAGTCCTGCTGGTAGCCGACGGTCTGAACCAGTCCTGAATGCCGACTGATTTACAGAAGGAAACCGTAAGTTTTTCTCGATAATATTTTGTCAGGTTTTGCTTCACATCTGGCCTATCGGCGACTTGTAAGTTGTAACCGCTTGTCGGGTGCTTGTCGGGCAGATTCTAAATGGAAATTTCAGGGAAAATGCTGTACTATGGCGTTCTCGCCCAATCAGAGCCTCCGCTAATCCTTGCGTCGGTCTTGCTGCGCCCCAACAGTATTCAAAAATGTTACGTCACAATGCGTTTTCCAGATACGGCCGGCCGGCAAAGTACTTGTTCGCTTACAATGATTGGTAGTGTTGATGGTCCAAGCGTTCAGGTCCGACTTTGATTGTGCAATCCACATGATGTCTCCTCACTCCATTATGTCCACAGAAACATACTACCTTCCTGACTTTCTCGCGTTGCTTCCCAGGAACACAAGTAGTAGGATTAATCCCTATCATGTAGAGGTTGAAACCACATTCCACGCATGGGTGGAACAGAAATTTGGCAGACCCTTGGCTATAGTGTGTAGCTGCGATTCCTGCCCATTTATTTGCCCTCTCTTATTCCTGATACCAGCAGGTCTGTAAATGGGACATCCCCCTGTTTGTTTCCTTCATTTGCCCATTTGCTTCCTATGAGCAACTGAGGGGAATAGTTAACTACACCGCAGCAGCATTTCTGTTAGATGATCTAATGCATGTATTTTTCTGGCCTTCATTTCATACGAGCTGAGGAAATCTGCATAGTGAGCGTAGTTCAGTCAATGATGCCCCCGCTCTTGCGCAAATGTGGATGAAAACTCTTCGGGACGAAGCTCAAAGTGCTAAGCACCCTGTGATTGAAATGATGCATAGGTTCGCCAATCAACTCGTGCTGCGCTCTGTTTCATTGAGACTATTTCCAATGTAGCGAATTATTGCTCAGCATCAAAACAACTGTGGGCCCTTCTTATTGGCCACATTTCATTGCAGTGAACGATGGTATTACAACACAAATGGTCCGAGAAGCGTATGAGTGGAAAGAATATCCGAAAAAGAGTACAACTCTCGACCTTCAGTCATATATGACCCAGCGTCGGGTGACCATCGGTGGTAGTGCATATTTCATATTCGCTCTATGCACTCGCCACCTTTGCATCCCAAACGACGTCTTATCGAGTTCGGTCATACAAGAAATGGAGACCGCTGCACTGGATATGCTACTTATCCCGAATGCGAGTGAACATTTTCTCAATGCAACTCATCCTCAGGCTAAAACTGAGTTGATCACTTCCAGGATGTCTACTCCTTCAAAAAGGAAAATAGTTCTGATAGTCCGCCCAGCAATATTTTGACGGTCATAGAGAAGGATCCACAGACTGCTCACCTAATTTTCCAGGAGAGGCTTGGTTACGCTGAGAAGTTATTCAGAACAGCTCTCGAACGTTTTCAGGCATGCAGGCTGGAATTTTCATCCTTTGGTCCAGAAATGACTGAATACCTCAACTCGTACGCTGATGGATTGATTGACTTTCTCGTCGGGAATGTGGAATGGAGTCGTGTTGTCCCTCGTTACAATGTGTTCACGAACAGCGAGGACAGGAAAAACAATATATTAAGATTAGCATGACCCTATGAAGGTATACCCATAGAATATTATGCTATCGCTTCTACCGTCGAAAGCTACTGAAGGAGGCCCATGGAGTCCATAGCACAGCCACCTTGAACATCACACTCTTTGAACGACCGCCTCGATTTGTCTCAATGGTGTCCGCACATACCGCGTCCCAGGAGGAGCTCAAAGCTGCCAAGGTGCCACTCGCATGGAGAGACCAGTGTTCCGCGTATGTGTTTCTTTACGTGGAATAAGCATATGCAACTCCCCACTGACTACGAACCACACGGGTCGGAACAATACAGGTTGTTGATTCCGCTGAACGCGTGCCGGAGAAAAAACTATTACCTCCCCTGGGAATGCGAGAATCAGAGACACGGGTATGAAAAGTGAGCCGACCATTCCTTGTCTCTGTCACAAGTGCACTGACTACTTTTGTGTGTCGGGTAGGTGCCAATATGACGAGTGAGTGAACCACATTTCGTTACAGAGTGCACCCGACGTGTGACACTCCTTTAAAGCATGATGCGTCGAATGCGTAAAATGTCAAAGCTAAAGGCCCAGCGCGCGGAGGAACTCGGGGAATAGAATCGTTCGTGGTCTCTTACACCTGACCATTTGCATAGACTTTGCTTTGCTCGGTGTCACTACGAGTCCAGTGCAACGAATGCGTTCATGAGTGGTGAGCTGATGCGGTTACATGAGTGGTGGTAAAGATACTCTAGTGTGAACTGTTGGTTGGAGGGGCCAGGGTCAATCAGACCTGGCGCTTCGTCTCCTTCTCCTTCTCCTTCCACTCTCCAATCTCCTTTTTGACCTTCTCTACTACATCCTCGGGTGTGCTATTTTGCCCAAAAGCCTCGACAAATTTGCCGTCTGGATCCATGAGGTAGATGTATATCGAATGATCGACGAGGTAGTCACCCTTGGGATCTGCATTGGGTGGCGTGGAGAAATACACGCGGTATGCTTTACAAACAGATTTGGTGGAGGAGTAATCGCCTGTAAGCCCGATAATCCGAGGGTGGAAGTCGGCGAGATACATCTTCATTCGAGAAGTACTGTCACGAGCCGGGTCGACAGAGATGAAGACGGGCTGGAAGACCTGTCCATGGTCCGGTTCTATGGTCAACATGTGAGCGCACCGAGTCTCACGAGGACTGGACAACGAACCCAAAGAGTCGAGAATCACTCCGACCTTGTCCAGCTCCGCAGGGCAGATATCGGGACAGTTGGTAAATCCAAAGTAGACGAAACTCCATTTTCCCAAGAGATCCTGTTCTGAGAAGGGTTTGCCGTCGTGTGTCGTGAGCGTAAATAGACCGCCAACATGGGGTCGTCCGACCGAACGAGACTCGCGCTCCTTTTCTATCCAAGCAAAGCAAGGGCTCACTGACACGGATGTCAAGTTTGCATATGAAGACACACCTTTCCTCTCCTGCAGCATCTGCTTCTCATGTTGGAAGTAGTAAAACAAGCCGACGCCAGTAGCTACGAACAATACGGCGGCAGCTGGTGTGAATACCTTGGAAAGACCATATCGAATGTCGTCTCTTTAGCTTCATGTGGAAGACTTGCCACACACCCCGACAGCGGACCTATCCCGCGCTCCTGCTGGAGTTGTCTGGCGAGCCTGTGCATACTTTCGGCATAGTTGTACAGGTATCTTGTTTGACGCTCTCTGCAACGACAATGAAGCCGTCCGAGTCGCAGCCACCCATGGTCGCGTTCGCGTGATGGAGGAGATGAACTTGGACATTTGGGAAACAAAAACTAACCGGCGTCGGGACCGGAATCAGCCAGAGTCTCCTATAACTCGACGCTCTTCGTGCGTACTGACATCAAAGTCCCTTGTTCTCCTGCAACCATAACCCTTTGTTTCTTGGCGCTGGACCTCTCCAATTTGTTCCTGTCGGACTTGGATGTGCACTGATACCGCTCCGTGCAGACCACTCAGATCCATACAGCCAGCCAACTTCACTGCCTCGTCGATTCCAGCGCCACCAAGCGGCCATACGCTACATTAGTCATGGTTAAGCACTCCATGGGTCAATAGCTGCCGTTGGTTCTGGCTGGCCTCCATTGGTTGATGGGTTGTGGTATTGGGTCGCTCTTGAGCGAATGACCGCGTATACACTGCCTGTCTGGCATGGCCCACCAGCGGCCATGAAACCAGACATATTAATCCGACTTCTCTGCGTTGCTCATCCGAAAATGCGTCCACACCTTTGTATTATGTTTCTGATAGCCTTTTCATCTCTTCTCCCTCTCACATGTGCCGGCAGTCGTGCAGCGCAAAATATGGAGAAGCGGCCAGAAGGTTCGTCCCTCCGCTTCCAGGCTATGGGCATCAAAATGACCTTTGGACACAGATCATGATGAATGGACAAGACTCGTGTGTTCGTACACGGACGTCATTGAGGACGATTGTCTGACCGTCATGCCTAGCTTTGCTCAATTTTGCTGCGATCGTTGACAAAATACAAGGTTGGTTACCTCCCCCACTACTCTCCCAAGAAAGAGCACTTGGTGTGATCGCAGGGGGGCTAACCGGACCTTGTTACCGTATAGAAACGTCGTTCATCTCAACTCTGTTTGGTATTCCGTTGACGGCGAACTTGGGCAATGTTCAACCCAAAGTTCAAACATCACGGAATTCCTCCGATAGCGGGCCTGAACTAATCCAGTCGAGCCTCGAAGTACTCCTCTCCGAGGAGACCGAAAAGATCTTCCAGTCCTTTGAGACTGTGATCGACAGTACTATAGCCCTGTGCATTACGCTTCATGACATACTCGAACCCGTGTCGTCCGACAGCGTCCCTTGGGGCAATGCTCCGCTTGCACCACTGCTGGAGGCGGCAGCAAAGCTCATCGCGATCACGCGTGACGACTTTCGCGCACGGTTCCCGCTTCCCATGACGGCCCCGGGACACACGGCGCGAGTGAAGCGGGTGTCTAATGCATTTGCATATCTCCAGCAGCTGGTTTTCCAGCTGGTAGAGAACTGTGAGATCGAGCCAAAGGTGGTCGAGCACCGTCTAGCTCGCATCAAACCTCTCATTCAAGATGTGTGGGTGTTCATTGGTGAGCGCGACTTGCGACGATGTGGCATCGTTGTTGGAGTTGACGTTCTGGTTTGGTGTTATGCAGGCGATGTAGCTGAGCTCTATCCTGAAGCCCTCGAGGCCTTCATTCTGCATATGAGTGCCGTGCTTTTACCCGAAGCAACATTTCTGCGGTCATTGGTGATCCTGTACTGCTTTGGACCTTATGTACTTGGGAAAGGTGAGCCCGACAGGTTGGCTAGAGATGTCATTTGATTTATTCAGTCCCGGATTCGTCACAGATGCCATCGGTGGATGGTTACTTAATCACATTTCCGAGGTTTTGAGAGTTTAAGAGAAGCGTGAATCATGTATGAAGTTTGTATTGACAGTCAAGAACAATCACTGTATTGTAATACACAAATGCTTGGTCTTTCTGCGTGAGGCCTATGGAAGGTCAAAATGGTACACGTGAAATGTGAAAGATGATGCCCAGCGAGACGCAGGGTGAGAGACATCTGTTCATGCACGGGGACGGGACCACCGCAAGCCATCACTCGCAGTACCTACAGGTCCTACAAGTTGCGGCACTAGATTCGGACATGTCAACAACACAAGGGCGTACCGTCTCTCGCCGAAGTCGCCGAGGCCTGGTATAATGTACGCCTTCTCGTTGAGACCTTTGTCAATCCAACCAGTGATCTTTGCATCGCCCGTGAGTGCCATTTCACACGAAGAAAGGGGATGGAGACCATACCACACGTAGCGCAGGGAACTTGGTACAAAATGCCTTCAAGCCCTCCGGGGCTGCGATCTTAGGGGGAGTTAATACACTCCGAACGTGTCAGAGAGCAGCAACCAACCAAGTTTATGAAGATGATGCGTTCTTCTGGAACGTTCTGCTCTTTGAGAACTTCAACGGCTTTTATAGCTGATCCTCCGGTGGCTGATCCGGAGTGAGAACAATAATAGCGAGTTCCTGACCTGAACATACCTAGCATGGGGTCTAGAAGGAGAACATAGCGCGACGCGATGTCTTCTGGAAGCTGTAACCGGGGCCGTACTTGGTAAAATATGGATCGTGTGTTGGAATGAGCCTCACTTTAGAGTAGAATAACTTAGGGAGTGCTGTTTCTTCATCCTGATTGAGTGGCGTCAGGCACGTTCTAGAAGGCAATCAGGGGCAGGTACCCTTTGAATGAGAATCTTTCCTATGCGGACGCTCCTACATACTTCGCGCAAGCCTGCCTCCATAGCCTAGCAATGACATGGATGAGATAGGGGGATGGCTCAGTGCTATTGCAACGAGCAACGTACCTCTCCGGCACGTAATATAGATACCCCGCAGATCTTTCCTTCAAACCCAACCCCATCATACTTGGACCCCTACACGTGTAAGTGAGGGAAATATGTCATGGTCAGCAGCGGTCACCAAATTAGATCACGATCCTGAGGAGAAAATCCACATGAAGACAAGTGTACATACGGTGGGAGTCTCCACCGTCTTTGGCACGACGGGAAGATGATTGAGGCCCTCTTCTACGAGCAACCGGATGACGCGATCGGAATAGAAGAGAAAGTCCCCTCGGCTGGTCTTTCTGTCGCGGATGATCGTGTAGAGGGCTTCGAGTTGAGCGGTCTGCGGAAGCGTGAACACGGACGGAGGGAGCATTTCTTGGCTTTCCTGTGGGGTAATTTCCATCGTCAGTGCCATCGAGTACGTATAACAAAGACTCGTGTTCGTGGTAGGGATCAGTGGTAGTGGTTAGGTCACGTGCACAAGATAGGCCGTCGGGAGGATTCGTCATAGCATTTCTCGTCCGGGAAAGTTCGCGGGAGACACCATTATTCGCATTCCGATACACAATACTCACTTGTCTGCTGAATTTTGGCTGGTTCTGTTCATGAGACCCTCCACCATCATGGCACTGCTAACAGCGAGTCAGCCTTATGAGTGAGTAGTGGGGGTGACCATCAGGCTTAGTCAGGGCAGACCGTCACGGCATCCGAGGTCGATGGGTAGATCCTAACACAACTTAACATTCTCTCAAGGCCGCCTTTACACCAACGTATATAGCGTTTCATCAATTTTATATTTTTCTCTGGGTTTTGGTACAACAACAACTATCAAAATACTCGCGGACAACATATACTGCACAAGTAAACAAATCACTCCATTCCAATCCTGAGCTCACATTCCAACACCCCTCCCTAATTCTCGTACCTCAAAACTCCAACTCCACAGCAGCGAACAATGGTGCAGGAGCCACCGCATCTTCGCTAGATGTCACCGGAAGCCCCCTTCGTTTGACAAGAAAGGGGAAGAACAGAGGACTTGCCGAGGTTCGAGTCCACAGAGAAGTGGGTAATCGAGGGAAAAGTTGATATGCACGAGGCCAAGATCCGAGTTCGGAAGACGAACATACACTGATCAACAACTGTAGAAAAGAAGAATAGGGTGGACGGACGCGAAGTGAGGATTTCGACCGCATCGGAATGGGCGATAAACCTCAAGTCGGGTCCGTGGAGAAAGTGAGATAAGGTAATAAGTGGTTGAGCAGCGCCGAAATCGGATCAGGGTGAGCCAGTCTGAAATGTCGTCTGTTTGAACATGTACGCAAATGTCGTCGAAGGAATGTTGAGTCCACACGTGTGTCCGATACTTGTGTCGTGAATTTTCTGACCGAGACAATACTGGTGCTGCTGTGAGAACGGAGTGAGGAGAATGGCTGGAGAAGATGTAGAAGTGACATACGGAATACAAATTCGCGACAAGACTAGAGAGATGAGAGATGAGAGGTAAGAGTGTGAAGACAGAATATAACAAGGGATTGCACACCTGATGGAGACTGCAAGGGAAACGAGATGCACACTAGATGCAAATGACAAGAAACCTGGTGAGGTGAACATTGTGTTGAATACCCGAGAGAGAATGAAAACATACACATACCAAACCGGGAGACTAGATGCAAACGAGACTGCAAGGAAATACTGCTGATAATCCTAGCACGTCGAGATGATGAGCAGAAAAGGAAATGAGAGAATAAAAATGCGTACCAATAGTGCAAGAAAGGAGTGACGATAGTTGGAATTGGTCCTCGGACCAAGATGTAAATGAGTGACAATAGTTGGAATGTGTGTGGTGGGGTAGAACGACGATGGAGGGATCTCAGAAGGGAGGGAGTACCACGAGACGTAACTGAGGCTCAAACCGCAGTAAATGAGTATCCCTGTGAGCACGAACGTATGCCTTTGTCGGGAACGAAGGAGGGGAGCCTGGGTACATGGCCGACATCGGTTCTACTTCCTTCTGGGACCACACCGTGACTGGTGATTCAACTCGAGCCTGATGAGGATCAGGAAGACGTACGAGATTGACTGGAGGTGTCGGAGGCGGAGTCAAGGGACAGATCGGATCCTCGTCAGACAAATCGCCATCGGTGGTAATGCCAGAAGAAGTGGATTCGAGTGAATTTCGGGTCATATGGTCCAGGTAGGGAGCAGTTGCGTGCTCGTGCTCGTGCTCGTTCTCGTTCT
>JBBPJS010000667.1:0-14705 GCA_038088835.1 Singerocomus rubriflavus | reverse complement strand
ATAAAGATCCACTCGGAATTACTTTAGACGCCTTGCGGTAGATCATGCTGACTACTTGGTCTCTGTGTAGTCTTGGAAATCCACGCACATGATTGGATCATCGGGAACACCCACCCTTCAAAATGTTAAATTAATTAAATAATTGACCATCTACCACTTGCAAAGGGTTGTTTCTCGGAACAGAAATCAAGGCCGCAGCTCATCCAAACTACCAGTATGCATCAAAACCACAGGTCGTCAGTACTGTACTGTGTGCTGATGCATTGTGAAATCTTGAGTGAACATTGACCGGTCACATAGAGCGTCCACGTCCACTCTGCAGGACGGGGGAGCACAACTGGTGTCGAAGAACTGGACTGCCACGCCATCCAAGTCGCTAGAATGTTCGTCGCAAGTAACATTACCGGGCGATTGGCTCGCTCCATCACGGTCATGGGAACCACTTTCTGTCTGACATCAAGCGTCTGTCTTACTATTTGCTCAGCTGTTCTCTTCTTATTGTGGTGTCTCGTGTTCCTTTTGCACTCCATCGTCACTTGGTTCTCACTCTTTCATTTAGCAAGCATCATCCGAATCATGTCTCAAGTGACGCCCCTTGGGTCCGTGCAACGAAGATCACAATGCTACGGTCCCTACCATCAACCGCCCTTGATTAAACGTACTTTAAAGGGAGTGTGACCTGGCCACTTTATCCGCACCGTAAACCCTGTCATGACGCCCAGCATCAGGGATACGTTTGATGAACGACGATTAATGGGTCATACTGACCTGACTGAAATGAAGTCGTAGGCGCTCGCTTGAATGGATACAGACGCCCCGCCCATGTCCCTCGCATTCATCTTCCGACGTCACAGAAGAACCGATACGCCATGTGGAGATGCTCATCAAGTGTCCAAGTTTTAGTATTGATCAGATTTTGATTAGCGGTGGCATGAACAGGTGAAGAATGTCAACGTGCACGAGGATGGAGCATTTCGCCGCATCTTCTAGAAAAGGAAGGCTAAATACAATACGATGTGATGGAATGGTTGCGGGAAGATGAGTCATTCGTTACCAAGTTGTGGGGGACATTAAAAGAGCGAGCGCAAATGGATTCATTTCGCCAAGCGGTTGCTGTTCGTGGAGCTGCGGTAGTAGGTAGAGCGGAGAAGCACATAAAGTTTGTGTTCGTTGGAACCTCGTTGCGATAGGTAGCTGATAACAACTTGCCGGGTGTACCTGGTCTAGATGTTGCTCAACTCTCCCGTAGAATGGCAGTCGAGGAAAGTGACACAGGTTGGACAGCTCGACGCCCGACGCCCTCGCTACAGTCACTCGACCGTCCCTGGTTGGAAGGAGTCAGTAGAGTGCGCACCGTAGGCTCTCTCGGCATGACGTCGGCAGACTGTTTCCTGTTCTCGGATTTTAAAGCGGCGCTCAAATTCAAAAGAGGCGAAATTTTGGGCACGTGGTTTACTGCATCACCACGGCTTCAGCCGGCAGCAATCGGAGATCTCAGTACACTGCTGGATGGCCTACTTTTTAGCCAGACGTGCTCTTCCTCTCGCACCACTCCCTTCCTCCTCCTCCTCCTCCCTTTCTCTCCGCGTGCAAGGCTCTCCCTCGCCAGCCATGCATTCCATATCTGATCTCACGACGTTCTGCAGAAAGACATCCGGGGACATCCCGGCAAAGCTCGTCGTAAGACCTTGCTCCCTCCCACTTGCCCGCTCTTCACCCACACCAACAGGGCGCATCCACCACCGTCGTCGGATCGAAAATGTATCTGTTTGTGAGCCACGACTCTTCTCTTTATCGTTTGCCTCGCTTATCTGTTTCAGGGTGGCCGCCTCGTCACGGAACGACGCATGGTCTCGGACCTCTATGTTTTCGATCTCGACACGTTCGTCTGGCAAAGAATCGCTCCCTTTCCAGAAGATGATGTCCCCGTACCCCGTTACTTTCACAGCACTGAAACATGTAGCTCTTCTACGCTCTCGTCCCTTTGTCTACTCACCTCTCCTCAGGGAATGACCAACTTATCATTTTCGGAGGAATGGGAAATACTCCCAATTCCTCCAACACTGACGATCTTTGCGTTCTGAACGACATTCGGTTTTTTGACTTGTCGACCATGCACTGGCTCCCCACCTCCACTACCGGTGGAAACTCTTCTGATCTCCCCGCTGAAACACTTGTGCCAAAGCCGCGATACGCACATCTCTCCTCTATAACAGCCGACAGGCTCTTCATTATCGGTGGTCAAGATCTATCCAATGTGTGGTTGGATGATGTCTACGTGTACGATCTCTTGGGAAAAGCTTGGGTCCAACGGAGGAACTTCCCCCATCATTGTGGCACCTATCGCAGCGTGGCAGTATCCGCCAACCTACGTGTTCGGCTACCTCAAGAGGAAACGCGTTCCTCCGATAATATTGCCATTCTAGGCTCTCCAGGGACCCGCTTCCGTTCAGACAATTCCTCTCCTTCTCAGGAGTTCACCTCCACCGAGAGCCTTGTCCATCTTCCATACTCTGCCCCATCAACAGATGACTTTCCAAATGACATCTATCTCTACAGCAATTACAATGTACGCCCCTGGTTTATCACTGTGAACCTGACTCATGACGTATTTCAAGTTCACGGATGTCAAGCGCGAACTCAAGGTTTTCTCCCCATTACCTGACACAGACTTTACGATTACCGATCGTTCCACATCGATGACTGGCACCTCTTTTCCTCCGGGCCTTCGATTTCCCTCGGGGGCCATCCTGGGAACTCACTTCATCATCGCTGGTACCTACCTCGCTCACACTTACCAATCTTACTCGATATGGGCACTCAACCTGCTCACGATGACTTGGTCACGTATTGATCCGGGAAACGCGGTTGCCTCTGGATCATGGTTCCGAGCATGCCTCTGGGTGGAGGCTAACAAATTTGTCATATTCGGGAATCGCAATGGAAATCTGGTCGAGGACTATAACCGTCGACTGCTTAGTTGGGATCACGTCGCCGTTATTGACCTCGAGTCCTTTGGCATATATCAACCTCCGCCACTACGACTCGATATTCCCATGCAGGAGTTTGGTCTGTCCGCATTGGAAGAAGGGGTCTTGACGGATTTTGAGGTCGTTTGTGATGATGGGCGCAAGATCAAATGTTCAAGAAAGACATTGGAGGACCGGTGGCCGTGGTTCAAGGACCAACGAATAAAGTTTTTGGATCGTGCCCGTCAAGCTATCGAGATTTTACCGTCCTCTTCCATGGACGTTGGCCTTCCCGACCTTCCTGGAACTCCGGACTCTTCAGAACCTCGACCTGATCCGCGATTAACACCACGAACTTTTCATCTCTCGGAACCATACCCAATTACACTGGCGTTATTGCAGTACTTTTACTCGCTCGCACTTATCACTCCCCTTCAGCATGCTCCTGCAGTCCTGAGTCAATTGTTGATCCTTTCTAATACGTACCAGATCACACATTTGGAAGCATTGGTGAAACATGCGATGCACCGAGCTCTGTCCAATTCGACTTCCGTCGGAGTCTACGAAGTAGCGACGCTCTGCAGCTGTCGAAGTCTCCAGATACGGTTCGTTTTCTAGTGTTTAGCGTGAAGGTATACTTATCTCTTTGCATTGGGGTGTAGTGCTCTGAAAACCGTTATGGTGAGGTTTTTGTTGTAGTCGTACATGTGATGACTCGTGGAGCTCATGGCTCTTTGTAACTGTCCAGTCGTATAGCCAGAGAAGGACGGGCCGTTCACGCGCGGACAGCAAGGGTGGCAGTGGGGGTAATCGCAGTCTCGACCCAAGTGATAGCGATCATCAGGGTCGGGGACCAGACGAGGTCTTAGGATCATCAGGTCGGGCTCGAGGCGCCTCAGACGCGAGGCCGTCGGCAGGCGATCAACAAAACACTGGGACCAGCAGAGGTCACGTTGCGAAAAACAGTAAGTAGGATACACGTCTGTGTCAGATCGTGGGTAAAACAGAAGAATTCTAATCTGGTGGTTGTACGTCAAGTAGCCGCTACCCCTGGTGACGGAGGCACAGGTCAAACTCCGGTTAACGCATCTGTTTCAAGCCCTCATATAATTGAACATTCACATAAGGCGACCCCTTCAGAAAGCACCGTGACACTGCCTCGAAGCTGGACGATGTCAAAGCACAGCAAGACGTTCAGCGTCGTTTCCGCACAGACGGACTTCGAGCTTTGTGCTATTGCGGAACTGCTTTCTCCAGCCGTTCTGCACACGCGCAGTGTCGCGGAGGAACAAGAGGCTACCGGAATCGCGTTGGATGATGGCCTCGATGATTACCTCGATGCCAGCATCAAGCCGTTGGCACAACGCCCAGAGAAGGCGCCCACCACACCTTACTTGCTTCTGGAATGCGAGGAACCTTTATCCCCCCTACACCCTTCATACTCTCCTGCTAGTTGTAGCTTCACTCCATCCGAGTCAGAGTATGAATCACTTCCAGACGACAACCACTGGAGTTCACTTCCTCCACGTTCTGCCTTTCCTACTTTTCACCTTCCACACCGCGTTCGGACACGTACACGTTCGAGTGCGGGCGTAAGTGCGAGTGATTCTGATACTCCATCACTTTCCTCTTCGTCAACCTCGGTTAGTTCATCACAATCACGGTCATATTCCCCTCCGAGAAGCCCAGCCATTTTGAAAACTCCCATTGACCATGTTCCATCGTCGCATGCGCTGGCCATCATCGAGGAGCAGTCCATAGGAAATCAAGCTCCTGTCGATCGGCGCGTCTCACAAAGTTCCGGGAGCATTGTCTTTGCACCTACTGGGCTTTCTTCGGGGGAGGAAGGACTTGCAACTCTGCAGACTGTCGAACTCAGGACAAAGAACCGAAACTTTGAGAACCTCCGTGTCAACGTACCACCAATCTCCTCCCCCATCTTAAACCATACCCCGTCGCCCACTCTTGACCCTGGCCGGTCTGCGCCCATGCCCGCAAGCCGGACGACGCCGCCCACGTTGCGTCCGAATTTAAGTGGGAAGCTTTCTCTGACGCGTATCATTTCTCCCGTGTCTAAATCCTCTAAATCCACTGAAATTGGATCGGAGTCATCGTCACTGTCGCCGGCCACGAGCACTCCCACAAAGCTTTCTAAGAAAGAAGACGCAAAAGAGGAGAAAACACGAAAAGCCGAGGCGAAACGGATGAAGAAGGCTGAGCAAAAGGCCAAAGTTGAGCGATTGGCTGAAGAACTCAAGGAGCGTCAACGGCGCAAAGCTCTCGCCAAAGACAGAGGTTCTGTTCATTCGGATCGGTCTGGAGGACGTAATCGTCGACACTGGGACAATGATATTGCCATGTATGATGGACTTGGAAAGGTGATGTAACATTATTGCCATGTACATCTTTTGCTGTTTGATCTGCGTCATTTGTCGATAGGTATTTTTTTGTGCATATATATTCTCTCGTCGCTCCTTGGGTGTGTTTTGGCATGTGTTCTGCGAGTATATATCATTATTATAAAATTTACTTCACGCTAGCTCTTTATCTGCGTAGCATATATTAAAGGGGTGCACCTTGGCCGCACAACATGCAGGGCGATCGCAGATATTTTCACGTATCAGGAAGAGAAAAAACACAATGCAATATGAGCAGTCTTCAGATGAACTACTCCTATGGAATGGGGGCATTGCTCAGTCCATCAGCATCATCACTGCCAACCCTGTCTGCAGGCATAGGTTGAACGACCTCTGTGACGTTGTGCACATCGTTGTGTCGCACCCCTGTCCCGGTCCCATGAACTGCTCCCCTTCCGGGAAGACCAGCAGATGGTCCAGACCCTTGTACCAACCAGGTTACTGAAGCCGAAACTAGGTGATTATCTGTCATGCACAATATCAGACCATTATTCGTATTCACAATAAACGGCGACGTACACTCCTTGGCATGTGCTAAGACGGAGAGATGTCAAATGCTATTTCAAAGTCCAAAACGTTACTGCACGTTGGACAAGACGTACCAAGGTCTTTCTGTCGACCACATGAGCCACCGTGCTCACAGTCAGGGCGGTTCGCAATAGTAGCATCCAAGTGACCCCTTT
Source organism: Singerocomus rubriflavus (assembly GCA_038088835.1). Classification (NCBI taxonomy): domain Eukaryota; kingdom Fungi; phylum Basidiomycota; class Agaricomycetes; order Boletales; family Boletaceae; genus Singerocomus; species Singerocomus rubriflavus. The sequence continues at coordinate 8,636 of JBBPJS010000667.1, read as the reverse complement.
GACGTTCGCGGATCCACCAATCCCTCAAACCCCAGAGCAATACTTCCGTTGCACAGGGCCTACAAATACGAGATCTCGGAGCATCAGGGTTATCATCGATTCCCGCTGCAACGCTATGCATATCCACAAAAAGGTCCAGCTCAATCAAGGGTCGGAATCCGTTGGGCTGTGACTGTAGGTGCTGCACGATCTACGAGCTATCATATGTCTCAAGAACTATAGGGATAGTTGAGCAAACTCACATCACGATATATCTGTCTCGGAGTGATTTGACGACTGGTCAAATAATCTAGCATGATTTCTACCTCCACGGTGTTATTTTCGAAGCACTCGTAGACCTCGGAAGACTGGATGAGGTCACCGATGTCGCTCATGTTGTGAGGGTGCTGAGCAAGTAGAGGTGATGCAGTACATCTGCCCTGAACGTTAATCCCACAGAATGACACCTGGCAAAAGTCACATTTCGTCGTGATAGGAGCACCGAGGGCGACCAGCATCTCACTAGGATAACCATAAGAGATGCTAGAAAATAAGATACGGGAACTTCATACCAGTTTCCGCAGTATGCATGTCCAGGAGGTGCACCGTCATCGAGATGCCAAGCTTGCTCAGGGTCGACCGCAAAGTCTACAATCGGTTGTGGACATCTCCATCCATACGGATTGTCTGGCCCACAATGAGGACAAGGACGGGCATAGTCAGAATTCTGGTTGAGATTTGGTTCCGGAGATGCCTCTCTAGGAGTTGGAATCTGGCAGAATGCTCGAGACTCGATCGAATGGACACGAATCACCGTACGCACCCTCATCGATGAGCCAGCTTTGTATATCTCGTCAGCTTGCATTCGCTCCCGTTCCGTACGCATTCTGGAAGGTTCCGTACGTAATAGCACATCAATAATTGTCTGAAGGGGGCGGGATGGCGTGACGAAGTTCGAGATTCCTCTACATGCGGGACAATTCGTGCCACCATTCTGTAGATCAGTCTAGTTAGTGCTCGTGTCGCCACAAAATACTATTATCAAATCGTGGAAACAGCAACGCGACGCGTTTAGAAGAATCAAACCAGCTGATGATAACGTGGTCCGTATTGTTTCGAGACCCTGCACGCTGATGGTCTGGTGGCAACTCACTTTGACCCAAAGCACACAACAACTGCAGCTTCGTAAGGATCTGATGAGATTCTAAATGTATCAACTAAGAATACCTTCCACAAAAGAAATGTTGACACGGTGACACGACGACTGGCCTGTAGACAAGTTCGGCACAGCAGCCGCATTGAAGCTCCTGAGCGAGATCGTCGACAAGGGCATCGTATTTGGACTTGGATGGCATGAGTATCTGTGCCGTATCTTCTGGTGAATCCTCCTTGAGCCTCTTTCTCGTGATCTCGTTGTCAGCACCATCGAAGGAGGGAGAGGGTGGTCGCTTCAATATTGAGGTGGACGGTTGGTCGCCCAGGACGAGAGAAAACCTTGCGTGTGATGTAGCCTGGGCTGAGTGACGAGGGCGAACGTCTTCCATGAAAGACCAAGAATTTATCATGCAAGTGAATGTCGATGTAGCAGAGGACGCACATTTCAGGCTTAAGTACATCCGTGACAATAGTGGCTACCCTTATTAGGAAATATCGGTAACGAGACTAGTACAATATTAAGCTAGTTTGTTCATCCTCCAAGTCCTACCACATACAGCGTTGCACAGGACAGTATCGAAACAGACGTGGATCTCAGTTCAAGGACATCAATTCCGGAGGACTCGGGGATGGTAGGGGACGACCTGCTTTCCTACAAGCAGCAGCGAGTTGTTCACGGATTACCCGCGACTGGCGTCTTTGCTCTGGCATCACGATTCAGCGATCATCCAAAACCGTAGGTGGAAGACGAACCAAAACACGGCCATAGGGCACTCAAATAGTCGATGGGTTTAAACAAGGCAGTACCCACGTCAAGCGCAAGAGTCAACGAATTGTCGCGTTCCCAAAGAGTTAGTGCCCTGTTCCGGCTGCAGATCAGTAACATGACGTTTGGCGTGCTGGCATCACGCTACCTGCTGATCTGGCCCATGAACCAGAACACGAAGAAGGGTCGGTGCACCAACGGTTGCGATCTGTGCCCTGTCACTGCTCCCAGTGACTGAACGACACGTTGGGCGACGTTGGCTTGGTGAGAGACTTGAAAGTATGTGAGTGGCAACTACGTGAAACGGGACAAGACCAACTTACGCCACTCTTTTGCTTTCTTACAAAAATGGCGATTAACGTCGCTGGGAGCGGTTGAGTCGTATTTCCGACCGGCGAAACAGAGAAACACATACATAGTAGCAAGCGGTATGTATTGTTGAAACTCGTGCGTTATAATCAGCCGTACGCTGCGAGACAGTGAATTAGATTCACGGTTAAGGAACGACTGGCTTACTTGAATAAATACTCACGTCCCTGGAATAGGAACGTCCTCTCGAGGTCACATCCATGTGAGTTGAGCGCTTTCTCAAGCATATCTGCTTCTAGCCATGCATTCAGTCCGAAGCGTGCCGCCTCGGCTTCCGAAACGCCGAGATCACGGCGCATCCTTAGACAGCTGTGCCAGAGCAGCATGGTCCGGTAATTAAGTGACCAGATTGTGTCTTTTCCAGAATGATCATCGAAAGAGTGAATCGCCTCGCCGGGAAAAAGTAGCGCGAACTAAATACCTATAGATTAGTAAAGTCATACAGACGGGGAGGCGTACATACATTGGCGGGTTCTAGGATGAAAAGCTCAGGAGGTGTTCGGTTTGCCGATGTGACATAAGATGTGTGGCCAGCTGTGAGTAACAGCGTACTCCAGCAAAGCCTCCGACAAATCTCCTTCCTAATTTCGGCTTCTGACCAAGAGCCATCCCAGGCTGGGGAAGATAACCAGAGAGGGGTATACTCATGGGCCGCAGCCGAACGTTGTCCCAGCGATCGAGAAGCACAAGAGCAACCTTGCGATTGGTACCGGTATTGTGTATTATCTACTCCAATGTTGAGTAATGGGTTAGTTGCCCGAGGTTGTGACGCAAACGTGACGGAGGGGACAGAACGTTGAGAAAATCTAGTGGCAGCAGGGTCCTCCAGGTCTATCAAGGTTAGAGAAAGCGTCCTGATGATGGTGTCAAGCAGGACCAAACCGGACGAGGACCGCTCGCTAGTGTGATTAGGATGAGCGCAGACTTCAAACAGAGCTAGTAACTTGGGATAGTCAGACACGCGATGAAGCAGCGGGGAGTGCTTACCCAAGCCGCTTGTGCTAGTTCTTCATTTATCCAACGAGCATTCAGACTAGCCTCGAGGGCACCTTGAGCAACATCTCGGAGACGCATTGCCCTCCGACGACCTTCTCTTCCAAAGCCTGCCTCGGAAGACTGAAGAAAGGTGGAGATGGCAAGCGCAGCAGGCAGGAAACTAGGTTGCATGCGGACCCGCCTTTCTGGATCGAAATAAATAGAGAGAAACCGGGGGACGTTGATGAAGGAAAACCAATAATTTGAAGAACGTAAGAGAAAACGCAAGTCATTGGTGATCTGATTTGCCGCTTGTTGTCGTTTCGACATGGGTATGGATATAGATGAAGCGGGAGGGTAGTACATAGTGAGGAGGGAATCCCACCAAGTTTGACGAGCAAAGTCGAGAGAAGGTTCGGGGGCAATAGTTGGGGTGCCTTCAGAGATGCTGGCATCGTGCAGTTCGTATGGGAAGATGAGTGCACGAGTGACGGTCGCGGAGATGAGAGAGTCCACTGGATGATGGAGGTCTAGACTGGAGGGAGAATAAAGTGTATCGTGTAAACCCTTTGGTCACGACTGATATGAGAACGTCAACGACGAGTGAATGATCAAGTCAATACCTGACTGCTCGTCATGTGGTATAATGTGCTGTCCGGGAAGACTGAGAGCGGATCAGATATGGCTGGTCCTGAGGCAGTAAGGGAAGAACCTGGACGCAAAAGTGATGGAGAAACAGCCGAGGTGGAATGGAATGGCGGCATATTGGCTAATTGTGGATCGAGGATGAGAGAAGGCTGCTTGAGAGGGGTGAGGAGGTGAGGAGATACGGGAGAGGTGCAGAGGTGGGATTGTGCAAGCGGGGACGCGGTGTCGTGCATCTTTCGACGGCGACGACGAGACACGACTGTGTCTGCATCACTCTCCTGACGGGCCTCGCGTGCCATGCGTTGGCGTGCACCGGGGGTCTTGTCTGGGCCCCTGCGCCTTGGGGCGGCGTCGTAGACGCAGGGATCGGTTGGCTTCGCACGACGAGTGCAGTTATGGCAGGCGGGCTTTGCGCCATCGCAGCGTATTTTGCGTGTTCGACTTATGTGTGGCTGAGGAGAGGAGGAAGGGAGGGATGAAGGATAAGACATACCATTGTAAGCAAGCGACGTATACCCGTGCGCGGGGTTTTCCCTGCGTGGTGAGGGGCTGATCTGGAGCGAGTTCTATGCGGGGCTTCTCTCTGCGGGATCTCCTGGTACGAGAGGGCTGGAGAGGGGCGGACGAGGAGGTCGGGGAGTGAGAGGAAGATGGCGGGCGGAGTGGGACGGGTTGGTGGACGGGGAGGGAAGGGTCGAGCTGGGGGAGATCGGGTCGCTGACGGGCGTGCTGGTCGTGCGAGGGAATGCCGGGGAGAGACATGCTCGCGATGGGAGGGAGTCGGGTCGAATATGACATGGAAATGGAAATGAAAATGTTGATGTCTGTTGATGGCTGGCTGTCTCACACTCTTTGTTGGACACCACCACCACCACCGACGACGACGGCGACGCCTCCTTGACATGCTCTCCGCAGGCGTTCGAGTTTACAGCCGACACGCCCCCTTGTTCATGCACCCTCCTCATCCTCCTGACGTACACTCACTGCGAACGACTCAATGCTAAAGTCAGAACCTAGCCTCCACTATTTTTATCGTGAGCACGTTCCTGCTAGCTGAGTCTTGCATCTGCAGTCGTGCGCGGTGTGACCTGGAGGGTTTCCCAATACATCAGTACCCTGTCGTGTTGACACAGCCTGTGAATGTGCACCGGACACACGCAATCCGTCAATGTCTCCACGACACTGAACGGCAGAACGTCGGAAAGTGGGACAATGATATACACACTGCCACGTTCACGCGCCGCCAGCCGTGGTTCTGATTTCACCACAGGAACACGTGTACCAGTGCGTACAAACTTTGGGGCTTGTCCAGTACTTGTTCCGGTGAGAATCAAAATGACAAGATCGGAGTCGCATACTGCCCCCATGTGGATACATCAGAAATAGCGGTTTTGGAAAAGACCATGGTGTAACTTCCAGGATACAGCAGTGAATCTTGCGGAACCAGACGGGAAATGTGTTGATCTTGCCGGTTTACTGTGACATCAACATCAGTCTTGTCTTTGGCAACATCATGTCCTGGTCTGACAATACAGAACAGGTGTCTGCCCAGAAGCTCATCAATGGGAACGATGTGACATTCAGCGAGATTTAACAAAACAGTGAACTCTACTTTGTACGCATGATGCGTAGCTTGTGAGGCTTGTACACAAAATTCTCTGAATAGTTTTTGGGAGGAATCCTCTTGACAGCTTCCAGTTGACTACACGAGGAAAATTGGTCAACCATGAATACAAAAAGGAGATACTCAGAATTACATGTAGTAGTCCCACCCTGGATTAAGCAATACATATCAACGAGAGAAATACTGCGAGCAGAGATTGCGTACCCTGCTTCTCAGCAAAATGAATAGCGTCTTCCTTGTTCTTGAATGAGAGACGTGTGCCCTGCATGTAGTCCGCGCTAACACAGATGTTGACGCGGAGTACTGGGTTTGCACAACAATTACTCACGAACTAGCCCAACCCATCAACGGGTTTTCCCAACGGCCGGCACCCTGGAGGATATCCCAGTCGATACGCCAACGTTCCGACTTTCCAGAACCACTTTGCATGGTATTGCGCGTGGGCTGGTAGATGCGTACCGCGCGATGACGGAGCTCAGCTAGGGGTGTGTATGAGAATGCTAATTCTGTTATAGCGACGACCAGGATGTATACCAGGTGCACCGCTGACCACATCAGCGGTGAAAACCTCTCCGTGGACAGGCTCCGCGATTTGTGTGCTCTCCACCTTCTCGGTCGCGACTTGTGTTTGGGTAGGCGCATCAGTCGCTAGGCCACGGACATGGGCCAATGCATTCAAGCTGGGTCGCATACAGCGAATGCGCGTGAGGGACATATTAATGTTCACGATGGATGTCGATGCCAAGTCACACCGTAGTGGCTGTGCTACATAGATCACGGGTCCCCCTTTTTCTACGCTCAATGTTATCGACACATGTATTAATACTGAGCCACGATAACCCTTCTCTCTCCCAGATTCCGTCTTGATCCCACCCTGTTCACTCCAATGGAGAGAACTACACCCCAACCCAGAGTGGTCATCATTGGTGCTGGGTAAGTCGTCTTATTAGTCGCACATCACATGCTTATTCGTGACTCGAGCGTTGGTGGGTTGTCTTTTGCTATCGCACTCCAATCTCGATTTGGCTTCCGAAACTTCACTGTAGGTATCGTCCCATTGCCCCGATGCAATAATGCACTTACAGCCAATCCCAGATATATGAAAAGGGAGACGAAGTAGGCGGCTGTTGGAGGGTGAGTATACGTGACATGTCAACAGTAAGATGTTATGTTTGACATTCCCGCAGGCCAATACATACCCCGTATGCGTCATTACTTGGCTGGAAGTCACCTGTTTACCACGACCTAGGGCTGTTCTTCTGACGTGGAGATACATTGGTACAGCCTGTCGTCTGACCTTAATCCTTACTGGGACAAATCTCACGGTCTCCAACCCGAGATTCAAGACTATTGGATTGGCCTTGCAAAGAAATATGGACTGTACCCTCACCTTGTATTCAACACCAAGGTGGTCTCGGCGGAGTGGAGCGATGTTCGCAGTCACTACGAGATTGTCGCCGAAGACATCCTGACAGGAAAGAAAACCACTGACACTGCACAGATCGTCATTTCGGCATTAGGGGTCCTTGAGAGACCGAAAATACCGTATGAGATACCAGGCATCGAAACGTTCAAGGGAATCTCATTTCATTCAGCGACATGGCCTCAGGGCCTGGATCTCCGCCACAAACGTGTGGCAGTCATTGGTAATGCATCTTCTGGGTACTGTGCAACGTAACGGGTCCCTGGTTGATTTACTAACGGATTGTCTAGCGCCCAATTCGTTCCTCATCTTGCGGCTGACTCGAGTGTTCGCGTTGTCAATTTCATCCGAACTCCCGTGTGGTTTAACACACGTGTGAGTTCTCTCGGCTTGCGACGTTTCTTGCGGCTACTCATAATCGCAGCCGCACATACCATATTCCGGTATGGCGAAGTGGGTTTTCGCTAATATACCCCTTGCAATGAGGCTTCACCGTGCACACATCATGTTCAAGGTGCCTTACATACTCTTCGTTCTGGGTGCTTACATATGCGACCCATAGTTCGACTGGCCATTATTAGGACCTCAGAGTGCAGTAGCTCGTGAAAGACATCGTCAGGTGGATTTTCCACCTCTCATGACATGCGCAGAGCCTTGATGCCTTGCAGACTTTGCGACAATACATACTAGACAGCACGCCAAGCAAGTATCACGATAACCTGATACCCACACACCGTGAGGTCAATATGCGTTCTCAGAACATTAATCCCTGATGTCCTTCTAGCTCCCGGATGCAAACGAACAGGTGAGCTATTTGGACCTCGAAGTCGATTCATTAGACATCTCGTATGTTCTGTAGTAGCCGATAGTGGATACCTCAGGAGCCTACATCTACCGAATGTTGCTCTCAACTTTGACGGGATCGAACAAATAGTGGAGAATGGTATCCTGACGAAGAGAGGTGAGACATTTCTGTTTCTTGGATGTGTTGCGAAATATGATTTATTTTCCCTTTGAAGGCGAAGTATTACCATTTGATGTTATTGTCTATGCAACGGGGTTCATAGGGGTTGCTCATTTCTTCCGCTTCCAAGTCGTGTTTGCTAACAGTATGACGCATCAGGATCATTATCCTGTGCACGTGAAAGGACTAAATGAAACGACTGTCCAAGGATATTACGACGCTCATGGAGGTCCCACTGGCTATTATGGTACAGCGATCCCCAATATCCCGAATTTTTACATGCTAGCAGGTGCGTCACATGTGAGATTCATTCGTGTCCCATTACACTCGGCAACGTAGGTCCCAACACCGGCACACCAGCATCTACGCTCTTCGTAGAAGAGGTCCAAGTCCGTGAACGACTGCCCTTTCTGTCGAGGATTCTACTCACGCCCACGGTTCAACAGGTTTCCTACTCCTTGCAGCTCGTCAAGCCAGTTCTTGACGGTCTGGTAACCGCGTTTACTGTCAAGCCAGATGTCACGGATGCGTACAATGCCAAGCTCCAGGAACGACTTTCACGCTCCGTGCATGTACAGTGTCACTCCTGGCAGCGCATGGACGGGGCCGGCAAGGTTTTCAATGCGTTCCCTTGGGCTGTCACCGTCTGGTGGTGGTGGCTTCGTCGGCCGATTTGGGCACACTATACTGCGATAGATGGAAAGAATTGGGTAAGCCAGCGCGCGAAGGGAAA
>JBBPJS010000666.1:0-14705 GCA_038088835.1 Singerocomus rubriflavus | reverse complement strand
GAAATAGTCGTCCATGTTTGGTTCAAACATTTGGTGGCTGTGTTCCTCAACGGCACTGTCGTATAAAAGGGATGATTGACCGGATAAGTACCCAACATTCCTGGCTTACTCTCGCGTCCTCCATCTTCGGAGCTTCCCGAGACCATGGGGATGCTGTTGATGGGTCTGAATGGGTCTTGAAAGGATGGAGCAGTTGCTAAGAGGAAAAGGGGTATGCTGATTGTGCAGGTGTGCACGAGCAAAGACGACTCGATAGGTTTGCATTAACTCGCAGTGAGTGTGTACGCAGCATCCAAGCTCCGTGTCTTGTTACGGAACGTCCAGGGCGTGTGGCCCCTGAGGGAGAGCAAGTCCACCCCCAAGTAGGTGATACCACCTTAGATACCCAATAACATGTTGAAGCTTGCATGCAGGTTGCATACTCCATTGAGGTCTGACCACACCCAGCTGTCCCAGACTGCAATATTGTACCTGCTCATATTACTTGGAGCATTGGTATCAGCATTTGATGATGCAATTTTGTCATGAACAAGCTCAAGGATCAGCCATGAGTGCCAATGGTCAAGAGTGGGGAATGAATATTCAAGTGTGGGGGACCATGCTCTACTATGTACATGTTTATATACATGGTGATTATGAGTGAAACATGGACAAGGTGAATCAAAGACAAGACATGAACAAGGTGAATAAGGTGAATTGAGGATACAATGCTTATCAATGAGACATGGAGAGTATGGAAAGAGGAGTAGAAAGTTGGAGAAGGGGCAAGGGCAGTGTTGAGGGCAAGGCCTTTACAAATCACTGTGAGTATGTCAGTGGCAGCCTCTGTTGCGAGCATGTTGGTTTTCATAGCGTTATGTGTACCCTTGACCTTCGCAATGTTGACGAACCCGGCCGAGCATCCTATAAGAGCACCACCGGGGAAGTCGAGTCTGGGTACGGGTTGTAAACCTCCTTTGTTCAATGAGCGAGCACCATAGGTCGCTGGCCAGTTGGAAAGAAAGCTGCCTCCCATAGCGGTGATGTGATCGGACTCGCTAGGGTGGGTCAGGACGTAGTAGCCCGAGAGGAGAATGCCCTCGGACACGAGGGAGGGGAAGATCGGCTGGGTGGTGGCATCCGCATAGTCAGTGTTCTCAAACCAGATCAGGATAAACCAGTCACAAACAGCACCAGGGGACACAAAAAAGTCGTACAGGGTCTCATTTGATGCATCAAAACAAAGAGACGATGTATCGTGGGACTAATCGACCGTCGGGTTAGACAAGTGAAGAAAAGAGCTAGAAAGATTATACATGCAAGAACTGGCACAGTGTATGTTGACAGGGTTGCAATTGTGGTGATTTTTGTGAGTCCACCAAGCACAGGAATGCCAGGAAGTGGTGACCTCGTTATTCGAGGTTGCCTCATCAAAGGTAGGCTTCTTAGCGATGGTGTCCTCGAGAGCGATCATGACGGCAACCGCGAGACCGTGGACTTGAGTCATGATCACTTCGCCATCCCATCTGTTGAACCCGGCATTTCCTGTCCCAAAGTCATGGAGAGAAAAAGGCAATGAGGGCAGATTAAGAGGAATAAAAAAAGGAGAGTGTGGTAAAACATACCCCTGAATATGATCAACACACAATTTCTGCGAGCGACGACCAAACACTGAGATGTATATCATCCGCTGCACTCTGGGCGACCCTCTCTAGCTCCATAGCGGTGAAGTGCACCCCTGTTGTGGTGCCTAGGTTCTGTGTGGGACGGGCATGTGGTGGGAGAGAGGAGGGAGGGCGAGCAAAGACGCTTACCAAGCTTGCGCGAGCATCATCAGACCTCTGTTGGTTGTCATCAACGTTTTGTGTTCGTATGCTCACATCCCGGGTATCCAACTCGACTCGACAGGCGTACCTACCGCAGATACACGTCAAAAAAGGACAGGGACTTGAGTGAACTTATTCACAGGAATTAAGCTGTGGGTGGAGACAGGGCCTAAACCGTGTTGCTGTTATGGAAATACGAGAGGATGCCAGTTCAAGTGTCCCGCCATACGGGAACAACGAAGAACGGATCCACGCGCTCGACTCGGAACCAAAGTTTGTGTGTAACTACTTCCCGATTGAGCAAGGTAACTCCCTAGAAAGGAAAGACCGCAGCGCAACTCGGAAACACGGACCAGACCGATGATGACTTTCCGCCGACCCTTGCCAGGCTGCCCTGCCTCAGCAGAGATGAATACATGATGATGCCACTGCAATCACTACAGAAACTACAGACGATATAGAAAAGAAGTCTCTTTTAGTTAGTACGAGCACCGCAGCCTGCAAGAGGGTCATCGAATCGTCGATAGGATATCATGTATGTTCTCCACAGCGAAATAACAAGACCGGTTGACGTGGTGCACAATACGACGTATGCATTCCGTACAGTGTGCACAAGTCCCTCACGGATGCACGTGACAGACTCGGAACCATGTATTCAATCGAAAGACAGCTTCATCTCCAGGTGATTTCAAAATGACCGCGATGAACTGAAACACCTTCAATCCCACACGAATGATTATTGTAATTAATAAGCACACAACAGGTATACCCCACACTCGATACAACACTCTACAACTGTAGAGCGTGTGGCTGTCTCTTCCAATCACCGAGGTTAATTTGTTCCGTCATGTGCACCCGAGCGAAAACAAGATAACCATGAAGGAAGTGTAACCGCAAGGGTAGTTCTGCCCGATACAGTGTAATGCTGATCCACGGTCAGTATAACAGCATGAAAGCAGTCAGGGCAGGTAGTACACACCGTGACATGAACTGTTCCGGCCAAGGGCCCAGATGAATCGTTCACTTGTTGAACCTGATAGAACATCAGTTATTGTTACAAGGATAACAATAACAATAAAAAAGCGTACACGAGAATCCGTTTGATTCGCGGTTCCGTGACCACCATGGGAAGGATCCTCACTCTGGTGGTTGGGTGTAGCTGTCTTCGCATGTGATTCACGCTGTAACACAATGAGCATATACACATAGATTTGGCACACAAACGAACCTTTTTGGGTCCGAATTCCGTCGCAACCGCGCGCTACAATGATATCTCAGACATACCCTACGCGATCATCCATCGAGGAAGAACACTCACTCGCTTACGTTTACCTGCAGCCATCCAGCCTGAGGAACGTCTTTCGTTTGAAGATCCTGCTTTGACTGGTGGCTGAGCAGGGGATTGGCTATCGGGAGCCTCGCGCAACTTTCCAAAACGTTGACGAGACTCGGGTGGAGTGTTGTCCTTGCCACTCTTCTTCTGTAGCCACATTTTAAATTTAGAGTAGCGTTGGCCTAACAAAGCAGCGTCAAAATCTGTTTGCGAGGGTGCCTCTGCAGTACAAGTCACTGGTGGGGGACCTGATGGTTCTGATACGACGTGCGATGGACCAGCCTGTGTTGCTCTCTCCTCCGAGGGATGTGCAGATGAGATGGGGGATGGTGGCTGGAGCAGCATCAACAGAGTAACAGGACAGCAATATAGTGATAGTGATCACTGACCTCGTCAAAGTCGAATTGCGGACCTGGAGAACCCGATGGTATCTCGACCTGCGCTTCTTAAGGACATGCTCTGAGAGGAAAAGAAAGGATCAAATACCTCAAGGATATCATCACCATCTTGTCTAGATTTCTGAGGTTCATCCTAATGTACACACCCAATCACACAGTCAGCACAATACTGAACAACAGAATGACAAAGTATACCAGATTAGATGGTTCATTTGCAGGGCTGTCCAAAGTCAAAGGGTGCTCATCTTGATGCCCTTCCTCACAAGTAGAGGTCTGACATAATTCATCAGTGTAAGAGAGTGCTGTATTCCAAGGCCCAATACTGGGAAGACACAGACTCACATGAAAAGGACCATATGTGTCTGGGAGAATAGTGCTGAGATTACGAACAATGACATTTCCATCTGTGTGTCCTGTTGCGATGTAATTAGCATCCAGCGAAATTGTAATTGACCGTATCCTTTGGCTATTCTCGATGACTGAGCCAATCTGAATTAATGTTGATGTGTCCAAAAATAGGATTGAGTGTAGTGTGGAGGTAGCGAGAAATTTGCCATTGGCAGCTACGGCAATGGAGTGAATGTTGAAGTCACCGTCATCGAAACTCGATGATTCAGCTAGCTGAGTCCCGGTGGAGATGTCGAAACACCTGACTTTGTAGTCGTGAGAGGCAGAGAAAATGTGTTGGCCATCAGCTGACCAAGCGAGGGGAGTCGCAACAACGAATGAGGGCGCAGTGACATCAATATTGAGCAGCTCGTCGCCAGTCTGAGCGTCCAAGATGCGAATCAGATCTCCATAGCAGGAAATGGCAACAAGTTTGCCGTTTGGAGAGAATCGGATTCCAGTGACAGACTTGCCGTGTTTGAGTGGACCGACGAGTCTCTTTCCAGTTTCAATGTCCCAAATACTCGCATTGGAGCTGGTCTCCGCTGAGCGAGTCCCTGTTGCAAACCTGGTCGAGTCCGCAGAGATGTCAACCGCATACACCCAGCCTTCATCCTCCACGTCAATGACCTTTTGGCGCAACTCTCCGTCCCACACACTTGCCCCCTCTTCGTCTGCCCCACACACAATCCACTTCTGGTCTCTCGAAACAGAAATGGCATTCACGGAATCTCCCTCGAGTTGTCTTCCGACCTCTTGGCCATCTGCAAATTGCCAGCATCGAATCCCGTCTTGGCCTCCGCCTAAAAGATGCTTTCCGTCAGGGTGAAAAGTAACTGCAAACATCCATCGAGAATTGTCGCCGGCGTCAAGTACTATTGCTTGATCTTATTGAATCGTCAGTACTATTTCTCCATCACTCCTCTGGGTAGCTACACACCAGGATTCGCTGACGACATCTTTTCTGATGGTACACAGCCGTTGGTGTTGAAAGGTCAAGGAACGAAGTGTTTCGGTGTATGTGTGCTGTGCAGAATGTCGTCTTGGACATGTTTCCTTATTCTCAGTATGGACTTCTCGCGTCTTTGGCGCTTGTTCTAAGTCGGCGCGATCTCACCCCACTCGGCTTCGCCTGCCGTCTCAATGCCGACGCTAGTCCCTTCGTTCCCTTTGTCTCTGGCTCCCTCTTCCGCATCCTTACCCTCGTCTGAGCCAACCTTGAACAGGATCCCATCCTACATAGCCAACACCTACGGTCATGCTCCCATCCGTGATGCCAGCAGTGTCGCCGTTCCCCATCCGCCACTGCGGACTGAACATGGAGATACCCTGCACGACACCCGTTCCCACCGCCGCAACCATCAGCCCCGATCGTAGCACCGACAGCACGCGGGACAATCGTCACTGGGAGCAAGATCACGTGCGTAAAGGATTCCAGCATCTCTTGTTTCATCAGCACGTCTGAGCTTGGGAAGCCTGGGTTTGGAATTGTGGTTGTGATTGAGAGAGAAAACGACCGTCAGGGATGGCGAGTCGCCCGATACGACCGGATGCTGCTGACTCCGGCGACCTGTAAGTGTTCATATCCATCATGTTGTGGACACACGCTCGATGGCTATCTTCTCCCAAAAGTACCCTACCGCGTCTCCGTTCCAGACTGCCGTCCGGACCCCGTTTGAGATTCATCCAAGGTCAGTCTTGCTTCCAAGTGTTTTCTTTCTCTTCGCAATCGGCCATGACCTGATGTGGTCTGCCTTGTAGCATTGCGCAGTCATGATGACCCTAAGTGCGACGCTGCGACATGGGAGCTACTCCCGCATTTCTGGCATCGTCTAGGGTCCCGTCTCTCAGGAGAATGCGAGCATCACAGCCAAGGATCACCTTTCGGGTGACCATCTCCTTGTGTTCCAAACTCGAGCCGACCCACAACACCTCCGACAAGCCGAACAAGAGCCCATGGAGAGGCACAACGTGCACGCGCCACAAGACAAACTACTCTATTTCGATGCTCTATCGGACATGGAATCAAATGAAGATGATGTCGACGAGAAATACCAGGATGCGCTTGATAGGACATCCCTTCCACCCATCCATGATCTGTCACTTGATGAACACGCGTCGTCAGAGTCTTATCTCGGCGACCCACACTACTAGCCTCGGATGCCCACCTACTTGATCCGCCAACAAGTGATCGCAGTGCTCCGCTGATGCGCGAATGGAGCTCCCCCCAGCCAGCATGGTCGGTCCACGCGGTTGACTCGCTGAGTCTCCGCACGCGAAGGTGGTGGTGGCGATGGTGTGAATTCCGTCTTGCAGGCACTCGTTCACCCCCGCCGTCGTGCCTACCGTTCAATCGTGCCCGAATTTGACATTGCGCTTGCGATGCAACTTCATCCAGGCTTCGGATTCGAGGCAGAATAGTTCGTTTTCTGGATCAAGAGAACACACGACCATCGGGGGTAACCTGTAGCGTGAAGCAAGGACGAGGAGAAAGGGATTGTGAGTGCCAGAAGGAATGAAGCTGGAGGTGAATTCGAATGTATACTATAGAGCCAAGAAGAGCTAAAAGGACGTCTTTATGGAAATAGAATATCCCCAATCTTTGCAGATCACTTCATCAGCGGGGAGGGAGAAGCTAACGCACGTAGAATTGGCAGACGGTTCCCACTCTCCCCACTCGTAAAACATTGCTCTCTTCTCTGCTCGCACCCTATCCATTTCGCCATCTCCCATCACACCGAGTTTGCCTGTCCGTTGTCCGATCTCGTGCGATCGACATCTCTCATAAGGCTGACGCGACCTCTCTCATCCGTGTTTCATCACCGTCCGTGTTCTCGGCGTCGAACGTCGTCAGTAGGCTAGCATTGAACCCGTTCAACGATCTTTTCAGAGCCATTAGACGAAGGTTCTATGTATATACGCATTTTTGTGAGAAGAGGTGGTGCATGAGTCTGAGGGTGGCATGTCACAAACATGAAGTGAACGAGGCGAGGACGACATACGAAGGTGCGTTGGGGCTGACAGGAGTGGGAGCAGCAGAGCATGTACCCATATATACTGTGCGCAGAAGTTTCAGGTTCATATGCGTCCACGTTGTTCAACGACGCCGAGTTCGACAAGTCTAGGAACGTACGTGGGGGTAGCAGATGCAAAGTCGCCAAAGTTGTCCTCGTTGAGGGAGGAGACATTCACATAGAGAAGACCATACACATCCGGTAGAATGGTGCTAAGAACACGAGGGAAAAAAAGCATTCTCTTCGCTTACGGTACAAATACTAGCGTCTGCCCGTCTATGATCGCCCATAAATCCGACTCAAGTCAGCATCCAAAAAGAAACAAAGGCAACGGCAAATAATACAAGAAAGGGAAGGAAGAAGAAACGTACCGGTATCTTTAGGAACAGCGCCCTGTCGAATGCGTCGATGTCGGTCTGGAAGTTCTTAATGTCATACTTCACAACCCAGTCCAAGTGCAAGCCAGCGACAGCAGGCTTCTTGGTGGTTCCATCGTTGAGAGTGGTATCAATGTAACCCGCGTACTCCCCTACTTGCTTCATAATAAATACGCCATCTGATTCGTCGAACTTGCTTGTCAACCAGGACATCGAGAGGAAAAAGCGAGGGAGAAGAGGAGGATTAAAAAGGTGTGGTGCCACGTATAAGCCATGAAACGTAGCCATCAGCAGCGTTAGTGCGAAGGACCTACATACATTCGTCGTCCTCTCGATGGCACTTTCAAGCTCTATGACGGCAGTGTGGATTGCCTGTGGAAGTGCGCGGGTTTGATGTGGTTAGAGAAAGGATGGGTTTGGGAACGTGAAGGTGCCCAGCCAAGGTTGTGGGAGTGTGCTACTGCTGTTGGAGAGTCCATTGACCGCATTGAGGCTTGTATGTGCGTGGACAGTTCTGGACGTCTGGCCCGGTCTTGCATCACCTTGGGGGTCCCGAAGCTCTCCCATCATCCTTGGTGCATACAGGCAGTGCCGCGCACTCCAACTCACTCGTAACTCCAAAACAGCCAAAAATTCAGCACGGTTGGAAGCAGACAAACAGAAAAAACATAGTCATCGGCAAGCAGGCCAAAGGGAAAACCCTGCGTGCGGAGGGAATTACACATGCATTCAGCATATATACGCGTGGAACAGAGAATAAACAGACACCTGCTCATCACGCTCAGATATGACCAGGACTAAGAGATGCCTATGTGGGAACATCATGCTTGGCAGGTCGCCCTATGAAAGGACGGAACTGATGTTGACTGCATGTCTGGTTATAGCACACACGGAACAGTGGACTCTTCTTTGAACGCTCGTCCATGAAAACGAGAATACGACACCGCTCAAGTCTGTATGTCAAACCTGACACACCAGAATAGGAGAACACGACTTTTCAAAGTAGAGTGAAGATTGCCTACGCAAATCAATCACGCATGTTTTTATCTGATGTATTACATATCATTTGATGAACCGAACCTTGCAAACCGAGGTCAAAACGGGCACTCACAACTTCCACGATAACCCTCCACGATAACGAGATTCGTGGGCTTTGGCAGTGAGGGAGGTATGTCCAACCATGTTCAACTGCTTGCCTGGCCATTGTGACCAGGTCAGGTAGTCAGGAATGTATTGAGTATGAATATGAGTAAGCGTCAATAGCACCAGGGGCCCATACAGCATTCGAGGAAAAAGGAAAACGTAGGTAGGAAATAATGTTGTACACCACGATCGAACCAAAACGTTACATTTCTTGACAATTCGACACCACTCGTGAGCATGTTGTCGACGAATCCTGATGCGGTGTGCTCTACTAACTCGGATAAGCGACAAGAAAATTGCTCACGACCCAGCAAGACTAAACGATAGCGCTTCGATGCTCACAGCTCCCAACAGGTGTTGGTACTTGCCTTTGACCCTGACGAAAGGCATCTCTTGTGCAGGAGAGATGACAGGTTTAGATATGGCAGAGGTTGCAAGGCAACAGGAAGGATACGGCATGCACACCATCTCCGTGTCGAGGAATCAAGTGTGGATTGTGTATAGATCAAGAAGAGGATAAGTGTGTGGGGTGGGAAGTTGCGCGGAAAAGTCGTCTATATGTAGGGCAAGGACATGGTGTGTGTGGTGAGCTCGTGGACTTGATCCATGACGGTTTCGTCATCCGATTTACTAAATGCGGAGCCTCCTGCCACATAAATCACGGGAAGGAAAAAGCAATGAGGACGAAAGACGAGGAATTAAACAGGGAAGTGTGCGGTAAAACCACGTGGGAACACGGACCGGATCAACCGAATCGAGTATGAGGACTTCCTCGACCTTTTTAGGACGCCATGCTTTAGTAGATCCACTGCGATCTTTACAGAAACAGAGACATATTTTGCGTAAAGTGAGAACTAAAGATAAATGCCCCTTGGTTGGTACGAGCACTGGGGATGACTTTTGAGTCATCGATGGAAGCATCGCCTATATTTTTCAGGCCAGATCGTAGGAACGGTCGACGTTGTGCACAAGAAGCTGTTTGGAGGCCATATATTATACAGGCTCCCTTCATCAATGCACACGACGGACTCGGAACCATGCACTGAATCGAAAAACAGCTCATCACCAGGTGATTTCAAAATGACCGCGATGCAAAGGCCCTTCAACAATCCTAAACGTGCGATCATCGTTATCAATTAGCAGTCACAAGTACATTTCATTCCCTCTTCATCACCCAACTTCGACAAGATGCCCTACAACTGTAGAGCGCACGGCCGACACCAACATTAATTCGCCCCATCGTGTACACCCGAGCGAAAACAGGATAGCCATGAAGGAAACGTGATCGAAAGGGTAGTTCTGCCTGATACGGGGTAGTGCTGACTCAGAGTCAATCTGACGACATGAGGATAGCCAGGGCAGTTTGCACACACCGTTACATGAACTGTCCCAGCCAAGGGCCCAGACGGATCGTTCACTTGCTGGGCCTGGTAGTACATCAGTTATTGTGGAAAGGATAACGATAACGACAAAAAGACGCATACGAGGGTCCGTTTGATTTAGATTCGCAACACCGTGACTGCCACGGGAAGCGTCCTCGTTCTGGTGCTTGTTAGTAGTAGTCTTCACGTGCGATTCACGCTGTAACACAATGAGTGCATTCATACAAACTTGACGCACAACGAACTTTTTGTCTGAACTTTCTCGAAACCGCTCGCTACAATGATATCTCAGATATACCCCATCCGGTCATCCGTCAAAGAAGAACACTCGCTTACGTTTACCTGCAGCCATCCAGCTTGAGGAACGTCCCTCGTCCGAAGATCCTGCCCTTCCTGATGGCTGAACAGGGGATCGACTATTGGGAACCTTGCGCAACTTTCGGAAATGTCGACTAGATTTGTGTGGTGTCCCGGCGTCCTCGTTACTCTTTCTTTGTAACCACCTTTTCAATTTAGAGTAGACATTGCGTGACACGGCAACATCAAAATCTGTTTGCAGGGGCATCTCTGCAGTATCAGTCACTGGTGGGGGACCCGATGACTCTGAGATGACGTGTGACACTGATAGGCCAGCTTGTAGTTCTTCCTCCTCTAGGGTGTGTGCAGACGAGGCTGAGGATGGTAGCTGGAACAGCGTCAACGGAGAAACAAGAAAGGGACATAGCGATCACTGACCTCGTCGAAATCAAATTGTGGACCTGGAGAGCCTGAAGGTATCTCGACCTGTGTTTTGTAAGGACATGCTCCAAGGGGAAAAGAATCAAGCCAATACCTCAAGGATATCATCAGCATCTTTTCTAGATCTCTGAGGTTCATCCTGATGTACATACACAATTATGAAGTCAGTGCAATATTTGATGACAATGTGAGATGGGTAGTACTACTGAGGTAGACTCAGATGTATAACTACCTGAAGTTGTAGGTTGTTCTTCTTGCTGTGCCTCCTCATAAGTAGAGGTCTGACATGGTTCACCAATGTAAGGGCTTTCCAAAATCCCAATGCTGTGGAGACACAAACTTACATGGAAAGTACATGTCTGGGAGAATGGTGCTGAGATCACCAATGATAACTTTCCCATCTGAGTGTCCTGTTGCAACATAATTGTATCCAGTCAAATTGCAACTGACCATAGTTCTTGGCTGTCCTCAATGATCGAGCCAATATGTGTCAATGTTGATGTGTCCAAAAACAGGATTGAGTGTGAGGTGAACATAGCAATGAACCTGCCATTGGTGGCTACAGCAATAGAGTGGATGTTGTCGCTGTCATCGAGAATCAGCGATTCAACAAGCCGAGTCCCAGTGGAGATGTCGAAACACCTGATTTTGTGGTCATAGGAGGTAGAGAAAATGTGCTGACTAGTATCGGTTAACCAGGCAAGGGGAGTAACAGCTCAGAATGAGGGTGAAGTGATATCAATGTCAAGTAGCTTGTCGCCAGTCTGACCGTCCAAGATGCGAATTGACCCTCCGTAGCAGGCAGTGGCGACGAGTTTGCCGTTTGGAGAGAATCTAATTCCATTGATGTCTCCCACATGTCCGAGTGGACCGACGACTTGGAGGAGTCTCTTTCCCGTCGTGAAATGTTCGCGTTCCCCAACTCAGTCCCTGTTGCAAACCTGGTCGAGTCTACGGAGATGTCGACCGCCCAAATCGGGTTTTCGTCCTCCACCCTAATGACCTTTTCACGTAACTCTCCGTCCCACACGATTGTTCCCCTGTAGGTTCCACACACGATCCACTTCTGGTCTCTTGACACAGAAACGGCAAGCACAGACTTTCCCTCGAGTTGCTTCCCGACCTCTTGGCCATCTGCCAATCGCCAGCGTCGAATCCCGTCATGGCCTCCGCTCAAAAGATGCTTTCCGTCAGGGTGAAAAGCGACTATAGATATCCATTCAGAGCTGTTTCCAGTGTCAAGCACTATCACTTGATCTTACTTGATTGTCAGTATTTCTCTATTACTCCTCTGAGCAGCTACACACCAGCATTCATTGACGACGTCTCTTCCAACAGTACACAATGGTTGGTGTCGAACGGTCGAGGGGTGAGGTGTGAGGTGTATGCGTGCTGTGCAGAGTGTCATATTGAATATTTCCTCATTCTCAGTATGGACTCCTCGCGCTTATTATTCTAACTTTGCAAACTCACCCCATCCGGCTTCATCTACCATCTCAGCGCCGATACTGGCTCCTTCGCTTCCCTTCTTGCCTCTGGCGCCTGCTTCCGCGTCCTTATCTCCTCCCTGTCCAAAGATTTCATGCCAACACCTATGGTCATGTTCCCAAGATATCGGCAGTGTCGTCTTCCCCATCCACCATTGCAGTTTGAACATGGTGATCCCCTGCATGACACCCGTGGCGATGGTGCCCATTACACCCACCCTAGCACTAACAGCACGCGGGATGATCGCCACTGGAAGCAAGATCACATCCGTAAAGGATGCCAGCACCTTTCGTTTCAACAGCAAGTCTGAGCTTGGGAAGCCTGTGTTTGGATCGTGGTCGTGATGAAGAGAGCACACGACCACCAAGGGTAACCTGTAGCACGAAGCAAGAACAAAGAAAAGAGGATCGTGAATGATAGAAGGAATGAAGCTGGAGATGAAATCGAACACATGCTCTGGAGGATGTCGCTAGTGAGACATTGAGACATAATACCCCCAATCCTTGCAGATCACTCAAAGAAATGTTTGAGTTCCTTCATCTCGCAGTCGTCCCTGTTTGACTCAAACACTTAGGAGCTATCTTCCAAGGTGAGAACGAGCTCTGCCATGTAATAAGGATGATTGAACATGATATACTTTGCTTGCTCCATCTTTACCGCTCCTGGCTCATTCTCGTGTCCTCCATCTTTGGGGCTTCCCAAGCCCATGAAGATAAGCCGAACAGGGAGCCCAAGACCAAGACCAAGTTCATGTTCAGTTGCACGGAGAACGCATCACCCTACATCACCCCATCCCCATCCTTCATCCCACTTTCCAACATGAACGACCGCTCACGAATGCACCGCATGTCTCTAGGGTCCTCTCACTGTCTATCCGACTAACGGAAGAAAGAGGACACCGATGCGCAGTCAGAGGCAGCGGCCTGGCATCTGATGTCGAGCATGGTTTCACAAGATAGCCATCTAAGCCGGGGCTTGGGCTTGGGCCTTGGTTTTGTCGAGCCCGAGCCAGGGCTTTTGAGCCGAGCTAGGCCTATGCAACACCAGGACTCAGAAGTGTCTCTATAGCCAATCCAAACTTCTTGTCAGCCTGAAGGCCAAGTGCTCCACTTACTCAAACACACCCATCGCCACCTGGAAGTTCTCCTTCTGATCCCCCTGCAGTGACTTTGAGTCGTACTCCTGTACGCTCTTGTGTCTCTGAGACTTCTCAGGCTGATCTTGTTATTTAGAATGCAACCCCTCAGCGTGTAGATGCTCGCTCAGCAGTTCTTCGATTGAGCCTATTTCCTGAAGCTCATAAGAACTATGAGCTGAGGTATGGAAAGAAAAGAGATGGATGGTGGTCATCAGAAGGGGAAAGAGGAAACCCATCGTCGTAGGTTCGGATGAAGACCAGGGCAAAAATCTCTAGCATGTCGTCGTCGTAAGTCAGCAGGGAAGAAACACAAATAAGGTTGCGTAAATCATATTTTCTATGGTCTCATACATCTTGGTGACATCCTCTAGTTATATTCCACCTCCCTTGCAAGTATTTGGGATCGCTATTCTCCTCCCAGTTCCATAGCTTGGTCGCTCACCATCTCGCCTTCAAGTACTACTACTTTAACTCGTGCACTTCACTTGGTCAAATCACGTTCAAACACTGTCAGTAAAGTCACTTTCATCTATATTGCTCACATTTTTCTTGGCACTGTCATTCGGCTATGGTTTCAGGAATCCTGGTACATTGATTAGCAATCCCGCGTTCGAGATAGGAATTTTAGCTATTCTTGTACCACACAATGTCACATACGGTCACCAGGCATTGTCGTGCTTAGACGCTAGTGACTACTATTCACGGTCAGAGATGGCAGAATGACAACGAAGATCACTAAGCACGGCACTCTGGGCAGAAAATCAACTTTTGGGGATTGAAATCCAATGGGGGTTCAGATATGCCAGTGTCCGGTCGAGATGACATGTCGAACATTATACAGTATGAGATATTCTGCTCAGACCATCTCACAACTTTGCAACCCTTGTGATGGAGTATGCACAGTAAATACGTTGATGCACATCGAGGTTCTGTGCTCGTATACTCACGCCCGACGCGGCTTCCCACTGCAGAAAGAAAATGAAAGGACGAGCTTCACGAACGAGAAACAGAGGAACATGATATGCTGAGTGAACCATGGACCGAAGACTGAGCTGCAGATGAACGATGGGCACAAAGATCCCTCGACGATGGCGCATCTGGAAAGGAAGTAGAAGAAGATACCAGCTAGGCTTCCCCGCCTTACGGGTAAAAAGGGACACAGACAGCGTTAAATAGGGAAATACTCTGGAGTTGGTACAAACACCGCGGGAGTATTAGATATCGTCTATAATCTATATATTTCAAGGCTGCTACTCACAAGAACGGTCGACGTTAGGAGTAACAAGTTGTCAGGAGGACATTATACTGTACAGGGATGTTGGAATTTGGAAAGCGTATCCGCAGGTGAAACCTCAGGCAACATACAAGGACGTCCCCATTGCGATCTACGTTTATTACTTTAGCCGTTGACTGACACAGACAGTCACATGACACATATCCCGATGTATGGCTTTACTGTTTCTCTTCGTATATAAGACCGATCATGTACTACGATCACCCCA
>JBBPJS010000665.1:0-14712 GCA_038088835.1 Singerocomus rubriflavus | reverse complement strand
GGACTGAATAAGGCAAAGGCAAAGGCAGAGGTGGAGAAAGTTTAAAGTGCATCAATAGCACCAATTAGCCCTGCAACAATGATGGGTGATGATGAATACCACCCAATCAAGTTACCAGACAAGGGACAGAACCCCCAGCAATACTGTATAAGTATTCAGAATGAACCAAATTGTATAGAGGTCAAACCAGGTGAAGACATTGAAACTGGACCAAACAAGAGCATCATGCTTAGCTGCACAGATGTGGATGGTGATGATTAGGCTGGAGAACCACACTGGAATGCATAGGCTAATGGAAAGAATCTGAGGATGTGTTGTAGCTTGCCAATTAAGAGGGAGAGGGTAGCTATGCCTAAGTCAAGGCAACTGGTGACAATAGCTAAGGAAGATGATCAGCACACCTAACAAGGCGAAGGTGATGCACCAGGAGATCCCTACAACACACCTCCATCACCTGACAAACCTGCAAGATGACAAGTTGAACCTCAGAATGTTGAGCTTGAGAGGGAGCAGATCAGACATTCAAGTTTTGTTTCCAGACTTACCAGACATGATGCACATGCAAGGGCGCCATCTAGTGATGCCTAGAACACAAAGGAGCAATCTAAGGACACACAGGACACATCAGACTGTCAGCACAAATGCTTGAAGCAAGAGGAGGATGATGACCCACCTAGTGGTGCTCTGAATGAGCAATTCGACCCAAGCATCGAAGCAGATGCACTGCAAGTTTTGGGCAGTGATGGAGATGCCAGGAACTGGCCAAAGAAACACTGGAACACACCAAACTGTGTTAGAGAGCATCCAGAGCAAATAGAAGAGAAAAACTCACCTGGAGAGGTTCAAAACATGCTGGATGACTCCAGTGTTGATTTGCACATGCCAGGTGATGTCCACAGCAACACAGCAAACACTAGAAGTGTTAGGAGTCAGTGCATCGATGATATGGACTCACTAAATCTAGTTAAGGGGCTAAGTGCTGAGAAGGGCAAGCAAGAGGAGCCAAAAGTCTATGAATGTGAATTGGACACACCAAAAGGTTATCAGCATGATACAGGGCAACTCAATGGTCATGTGAATGAACACATCGACCAGACAAATGTGCAGAGTCAAGCCACAGATCTAGGAGGCCAGAAGGATGAGCTGAACAATATACATACACTAGGAGATGGCAAGTCCATTTGGATGCACAAAAATAAAGGTGATGAAGCCAAAAATGGCAGGAGACGACAGTAAATGAATGGTGCAACAAACAACATGCATGATGACTTGATATGAGTCAATACAAGGACACTAGCTGGCAACCAGCCAGGTCAGCACAAATGGTGCAAGTGCACAATGAGGAATGCATCTAGGCCATCCAAGCCACCCTCACATCATTCCAGAAAATCTATTGATGACACCACCCCACCATATTGACAAGAATAAATCAAAACAATTTGGCATCACCCTCACCAAAGATCAAAGATTTTGCTGCTAAACCTAGACTGCATATTGCTTGAGGGGGAGTGTTGGATTTTGGCAAGTGTATCCACAGATGTGATCTCAGATAACATGTAGAAACATCTCTGATATGAACTATCACACACTTTTTTGTCTCCATTCTTGCTTACTTTGTCAACCAATGCAGACTGTTATATGATTACTATGCTATTGAACCTTAAATATAATCCATACATTCCCATATGTATTTTCATTATTGTTTTCCTTTTGTATATAGTACTGACCATTGTACTTGATCACCCCAGTCTGTTGCATTCCACACACAACTAAAGTGAGACCATCTTACTGTACTTGTACCTACTTGTACTGACTCATAGTTAGTTTTGATCTATAATAGGTGAATATATATTAGTCCATTGCAATCCACACATGACTGAATCTTGGTCTATGATAGCATTCTCACAATTAAGTATAATGAAAGTTTAGTGATAACTTGAGAAGAAACTGTCTATGCTATTAAAATAGATGATATAATGAATGAAGATCTCTACCTTCACAATTTGAAGGATAAACTGCTGATATCATGCAATATCATAATCCTAATTCTTCTAACACCATCTTTTAGTAGAGTAATAACTCTAAGTATATGTATAAAAAGATCAAGGAATAGTTAGAGAAGCTGGAATTCAAAACCATGATATTGCCTGCATAGTCTTCTGACTTAAACTTCATTAAACATCTCTGATGGTATTTTGAAAAAGGCTTGCTGAGTATGAAACCTCTTGTAAGTTATGAAATAGGATTTAAGTGGAGTGGAAGAGAATATTAGTTAGAGAGTATTAGAAATTGATTGAGAGCATGCCTAGAAGAGTCTAGGCAGTGCTCAAGGCAAAAGCAGGCCATGTTAAGTACTAATAATATGCCTTTAATAAAAAGTACAAAAACTAGCTCAATGAGATGACCATTTCATAATGGTCATATCTTGGCAGCATGTGATTGACATCACATGACATATAGAGCAATGTTGTAGCCAAGGGTTCATACTACAATTCATCTCATCAAAGCAAAGTATAATTCTTTCATATGATTGCAGTATTTATCATACACTAAATTGAAGTCAAATATTAAGCTGATTTTCAAAGTCACTATATGCCATAAGATACTGTAAATTGTACTATATACAATGTAATTTTTGTAAAATATATCATACCACTACTATTTCTGAAAGCCACTTTGCATAGCTATATGTATCTGCAGAAGTTATCATCTGTTTATCAGAGGCAGAGTGCATATATCTCTCATATAGCTCCACAATGCTATTGGCCAATAGCAATCCACTCTTTCCAGTGTTCTTCTCAATATATTTTATATAGAGCAGCTGATCTGTTATTTCAGCTTCACATTGCATGGTATCATGTATGAGTTGATCTTGATCAATATATCTGTTGTAACCATTAGATCACTCTAATACATATATATTATATGCTCACCTATGATATTCTAGCAGTTCCTCTTCAGATACTTTTGGATCAAGAAGCTGACTAGCCAGCACTCCAGTAGCTTGAGTGTGAATCTCAGCTTTGTTCAATATTTGAGATTTTGCATTCATGTTTATCGGATGAGTGGACTTTCTTATAATATCAGTGTTGGATGCAGCTTGATTGCCAATCCAGTATCTGACACCTGCCATCAGTCTATTCTCATGAAAGATCAACATAATCTCCCACAAAATCAAATCAAACTCAAACCTAGGTTGATGTATTGCATTGAGACTACTAGGCAGAAAGGGACTATAGCCTCCATCATTTATGGACTTTCTATTGCACATCAATCTGACACCTATTAGAAAAAGTAGTACAACTTACCCTGGGGCCTTCAGAGTGTTCATACAATATGCAAAATGCTTGCCCAAGGAAGTGAACAGAAGCGGTCTATAATACTCAGACCAGAAATCTCCCCTGTGGGTTACAAAATCACACAAGGCATGCAAACACTCGTCTAGAGTGTATGCAGTTTCCAGATTGCGAGGTTGATACCATTGTTGATAACTTCCTTGTGAATGAACAATATGTCTATGATGTTCATGAACACCAAGGAACAGATTGATTGCTGTCTGCTTGTCTGCATCTATCCCCGGCATGAGTACATCCCCTACTTTCATGAACGAAAACAAACCCAATAAAGAGTTGGTGTAGAAACGCCGGATGTTCTCGATTATATCACGGGAGTGACTATTCCAATGAGGCATTCGTCGATAGGTCTCAACGCGGTTCACAAGTGCACTTCCCGTATATTGGAGAGCAAGAGCTAATGAAACACGTGAGTAGCAGAGGAAAGACCTTAATGTTGATGCGTACTGTCACCATGATCGTGATACATTTCTGTCAGCATGTTGACGGCATCCGAGTCAAACGAGAGATTTGGACTTCCCACTAGCCCAAGCGCATAGAGTTGATGACCAAATGCTCGCTTTCCAAACACGAACTGGGCAGCATTCGTGCGGTCCAAACAGTCCACACAGTTGGTACGACATATACCATTCTGCAAAAGAATGTGACCGCGCCACGACGGAACATCTTTATCCCTGTATAGTTCGGCGCCTGAGCAAAGGCTGACACATATGACATAGACTTACGATTCACTCTGTAAATAATGAGAGAACGGCTCCGCTCCAGTGTGAAAAAAGCCCGTCATTTGGATCGATTCCTCGGCCATGTCCTCCAAGTAACTAATGACATCTTGCGTCTTCCTGTTAAAAACAGGTAAAGAGGGAAATTAATTCTATGTTGACGAACGCACTCTTTGTATGCTCTTGACATATCCCAAGCACGATAAACCATTTTCTTCCCATCTGGCAAAAATTGATTGAGGTAGCGCACACATTGTGTGTATTCATCCAGAAGTTTGGATTCTCTAGGTACAGGCTCTCGCCTCTTGATGAGATTAAGAATGAGAATAGGAGTCCCATAACGAGCAAATAGGCCGTTAAAGTGGCGAGAGGCGGCGGTGTAGAATGGATCAATCACATTAACTGGAAGACGTAGTGAATTAAGAAACATAACCAAAATTAGTAACCACGACTGACTCTCAATCGGAGGGCGGGGACTCATTGTAGTCGTGTCTTGTGTCCAGTAAATTGGGATGCTTCCTCGATACTGCGACAACATTGTGAGTGGAGAGGAAGTAATAAATATGACGACATACTTGTACATAACTCGAATACCGTGGGCTCGGACGTCGGGAACGACCTTGTTCCGACGGGAAGTAGAATGGTGTAGTCAATGCCTCTGAGACGATTTGCTCCGTCTCAACTTCGTTCGCGACATTGCCCTTGAGGTTGATGAGAAAAGGTTGAAAAGAGAAAAAAAATGAACTCTAACCTCTTCGTTAACACCTCTCGTCAGATATCTAGCTCCTGCATAATGACGAGAGCGGCGAGCGATTAGAGTAACAAATATGACGCGGCCAAGGACATTCAACTCTAAGCAGAACATTAGTGTCACCCAAACTACTGTATATGACACTTACTGGCTTGATCGACATGACCATGGATGAGCGGAATCAACCATGTGTGAACCCCTCGCGGGAGGGCATCCATAAATGGACGCGACATCATGTAAAAGTTCCAAACGTAACGGTCGTTCAAAGGCCAGGAAGAGTTCTGATATCGATCTGGTTTTGTCAGATTATTCTGAAGTGTCGAGGTGATGTCGTAAGAGTGGCTGTTGTTATGCTGAGTACCGTGTCGCTGTTCCTACGAAGAAAAATACCTGAAGTAAAAGTTTTTTGACATGTCAACTTGTTTGAATATGTTGAGCAGACGTTGTTCTTCCGCGGGCTTTTCAATTTTGTGATTAGCGCAGACGGGTATGATATCAGTGCTCTCGCAATGGTACAAATAATGGCCACCGAGAAGTGCGACAACAGAGCGTTTAGATAGCACAATCATGTACCACCCCGCGGTGAACTGGACGAAACCTGCGAACGAGTGTTCAGGCGAGAATAGGCGCGAGTAGGGAAGATGATCTACCAGCAATTCCATATATCACCTTGGCCCTGCCTATTCCTCCGGAGGCCTTGTTTCCGTCATCAAGCATCTTGAGCATGGCGCTCATCTGTTTCCCACTATAGTCGGTATCATCTTCGACGACGTGGAGGTCGACGGAAGAGGTGCGGTCTATTTTGATGATGCGGTGGCGAGAATCGGATGCGTTGGACGCAACGACGTAGAAGCGTAGCTTGTTTTCGTACAGAATGAACTTGTTGAAGACGGTCAGCGTGCTCGCGGACATAGTGGCTAGCAAGCGACCACGGGCAAGTGGCGTCACTACCCTGTTGGGAAATGTTCGTGATGTCATCCCCCTATCCCTGGAATGATAAAAAGGTCGTGACTGCTCTTCCTCTCCCCGTCGACACTCCCCGCAATGATCCTTTTTCATTTTATCCTCCTCGCTAGCCTAGCCCACGCGTCCAGCTGGTTTTCCTCTGAGCCTGACTATACTAGATGGTCCCAAGCCGAGTTGCGTAACTGGCTCGAACATCGTAATATCAAAGTTCCCCCTTCCTTCGACAAGTCTCATCTCTACGACCTCGTCGACGCAAACTGGCATGGTACACCCCTTCCCTTTTCAGCCTGTTCCGAATCCGGGCGACAGTGGTCGCTTGATCAGCACAACCGGGCGCAGCGTGCCTTCGAGCACATCCAGGATGATTCATTCGATACTTGGGACGAAAGCAGGCTGAAAGCTTTACTGCTGGAGCAGGGTGTCGTCTCCCCCTCTGGTTCCCGCGAGCAGCTTGTCCTTCTCGTCAAGAACAAGTATCGCGCATACACCGATGCAGCCGCACTTTATTCTTCCCTTGCGACCGCATCAGCCTCCTCAGCCTACGCAGGTGCTACAGATGCAGCTCACTCTGCCTCTCAACGCATCAACAGCGCGGTAGCTCAGGCATCTCGCGAGATCACTCGTGCGTTTGACGACACAAAGGACTACATCTACTCTACATGGGACAATGACCGTTTAAGGAACTGGCTCGAAGCAAGTGGCATCGCTGAAGCAAAGGACGCAAAGACAAGAGACGAGTTGACAAGGCTTGCCAACGACTACTACCGCAGAGCGACCTCTGCTACGTGGGAGAGCTGGAGTGATTCCTACATTGTAAGCGCAAAGATATCTCCTACCCGGTTTGCTTCCCTTTATTTAATGTCTGTTCCAGCGGGAATGGCTCATTACTCATAATTTACTGAAACCCACCGAAAAACCTTCTCGATTAAGCCTCCTTGGTGAAATGAAGAAGTACTATTACAACCTCACAGACCGGGTCTGGAACACGTGGTCCGACTCCGAGTTACAGGCCTGGCTCGTTGATCACAATTTCTTGACGGGTGACGCCGTGAGGAATCGCGACGAGTTGGTCAAGATGTTTGAGTAAGCACTGTAAAGTCTTTTCAATGGCCTCTACTCAACATCCTACACGTTCAGGGTGCACTACCTCTCTGCGTCAGATAGTATATGGGGAGCATGGACAGACTCGGATATCCGTCAGTGGCTTTCAGAGCACAGATGCCTTGAGAGCAGAAGTGACATGAAGAATCGCGAGGATCTTGTTGATCTGATACACAGCAAGTGAGCTCTGCCTTGCTCGTGTTCGTTTGGACGTAGCTGATCCTTCATAGGTATCCCCATTCGACAGCAGAAGTTGCTTCCTATGTTGTGTGGCCAGATGCTCGCTTGCGTGCGTATTTGCGCGAGAGGGGCATCAACGAGAATGCACTTCCAACCACTAGACCTGGGCTACTGCGTAAGTTAGACACTTCTGCGCCTCTCATTATCTGAACCTCTACGCAGAGGAAACTCGTATTCGCTGGGTACAAACCTCCAGCAGGATTGAAAATATTCTTGCGAGGCTCAACGAGATCATCAATAATTCCGTAGAGGCTGCGGAAGAGAAGAGCGCCCGAGTCCTAGAGGTGAGCTGAATCAGCCCAAAGGGTTACCAAGCTGATCGACCAGCCATCTCTACGCACGCCAGGTCCTGAGTAGGTACTCGCACGATATTGCACGCTACGCATCCGAGAAGGTCGATGACATGCGAGCGTGTGCAGACACGAAGAAAACTGATGCATCTAGCCGGGCCTCGCACATGGTCAGTCATGCGCAAGAAAAGGCAGAAGAAGTGCGGCACCAGGTGGTCAAACGTGTGAGCGCAAGTATGGACCGGGATCGAGGAGCTGGAGATGAGTTGTGAGGGATGTTCTTGACGAGGTGTGCGCGCGCTCACATCGGAACTACAAGAGACGTGGTTTGTGTATAAGTCTATCATAGACGTTGGCGAATTAAGTAGCACACGAGATGGAGTGGACCCGGACTGCTCCGGTTATCAACGTCGGAAGTAGCCGCTTCAAGCGTAGCGATAAAAAGCCTATCGCCATCATCCTTGGTGAAAAATCTTCACAGTCAACCTGTTGTGTCCTCTATACTCTGTTGTCCAACATGGTGAAAGCTGTCGTACTCGGCGCCGCAGGTAGATTTCTACCTAGCTTCATCATTAATCCAGCACTCACTGCCGCCGATCAGGTGGTATCGGTCAACCTTTGTCCCTCTTGCTGAAACTGAATGCTGCTGTGACCGAAGTATGACATCGGTTTTTTTCATCGCAACCCTCTTTAAAACATGTTTAACAGCTCAGTCTTTATGATATTGTCAACGCTCCTGGAGTTGCTGTCGATTTGTCTCACATTGCAACCCCCGCAAAGGTCGATGGTTACCTTCCCCCTGATGATGGCTTAAAAAGAGCCCTCACCAATGCGGACATAGTCATCATCCCTGCTGGAGTCCCAAGGAAACCAGGAGTAAGTGGTTGTCTCTTTTGTGTGCAAGTGACGTCAAATCAAGTCTGTAGATGACACGGTGCGTAGCTTATGTGAGAAAACCAGGCGGATAACTAGTAGTGACAGCGCCATCGGAAACCTGCAGCGACGACCTCTTCAAGGTTTCTTCGGTTTCTTTGTTATACCTTTCAATTGCTGACAACACCTAGATCAACGCTGGAATTGTACGCGACCTCGCTACAGGCATCGCGACAACTGCTCCAAAGGCATTCGTGCTTGTTATATCCAACCCTGTGAATTCCACAGTCCCCATCGTTGCTGAAGTTCTCAAGAAACACGGAGTCTTTGACCCCAGGAGGTAATGTAGACCATAAACTATATCAAGGTATTCTTTATCCCATCCCTAGAGTCTTTGGTGTTACAACGCTGGACGTCGTTCGTGCTTCGACATTTGTGTCAGAGATCTTGAACGATCGCTCTTTGGCTGCTTCTATCACAGTTCCTGTAGTAGGCGGCCACAGTGGTGTTACCGTCTGTATCAAGACGTATTTAGGTTGCCCATTTGCTAACGAAGACAAATAGATCGTACCCCTTCTTTCGCAATCGTCACACGCACTCCCTTCCAGCTTTGGTCAATCTGACCTGAACTCTCTAGTCCACCGCATCCAATATGGAGGTGACGAGGTCGTCAAAGCTAAAGACGGCGCAGGTTCAGCTACTCTTTCAATGGCCTATGCTGGCGCAGAGTTCGCAGGAAAAGTTATCCGTGCTATTCAGGGAGAGAGAGGCATTGTTGCGCCGACCTTTGTTAACCTCGATGCAGACAAAGCCGGTGGCGAGGCCCTCAAGAAGGACATCGGTCAAGATATATCATACTTCTCAGCACCAGTCGAGTTGGGGGTACGTTTGCTGCGTTTTGGTCATCTACGTGGTCTGACCTTGCTGCAGAAAAACGGCGTGGAGAAGATCAAGGGTCTTGGCAAGATCACAGAGGCAGAAGAAGCTCTCATCGCAGCCGCACTTGGAGAGCTCGATTCAAACATTAGCAAAGTGAGTTACAACTGTTTCGTCTACATCCCTCACTCAACTCCTTTAGGGCGTTTCGTTCGTCGAGGCTCCTAAACTTTAGAGGAATAAATAACTTGATATCAACTGGTGGAGATGTATGTTTTTTAAATGAATGAATAGAGAATAGGATGTGATTGTACTTGATTTGGGCGAGCGGGACCTCAAACTCGCCGCTCACATGACTAAACAATCATTGGGTTTGGTCGCATGTGGTAATGAATGCACTGCCAGAACAGAGCTACTTGGTAATTAGGAGATACATGGCGGATCGAACAAACACAAATGGTGAGCACTCGCTGAATCCGATAGTTACTTGGTTGTTCGAGCAAAAAAAAAGGAAAGAGAAAGAAAACTAAAATTACCACAAGCTACCGTCTTCTATTACATGCGAATGCAAAAAAAAAATTGAGGAATGATATGATGTGCCTCCTTCAGATGGCGATTGACGGGTCACGGAACGCAGCGCTTGGAATCCGGATTCGAGACACGGAAACAACGACGTCCCAAGGCTAATTAGTTTGCTTGCACTGATGAGATATGAAAAAAAGAGGGAGGGGAAGTGGAGGGAGAGAATCCGAGTCCAACGGATCGGGGGATGTGCCTGGTAAATCTATGCAGTCGCGCGTTTAATCATCTGAGCGGAAGGAGACGATGTTAGCGGATGGTATTTTTAGGGGTATAAAACTAATTTCACCTCACGGGCCCAACGCATAGTCTTTTTTGTTTCTGTTGTCATGCCGCGCTTGTTCCGTAGGTCTGATGCTATCCATTCAGCAAGCAACAGTTGTTTGAGCTGACCGTTGGGGAAGCAATCTGCAAGGTCACCCAAGAGGCCGAAACACAACTTGACAGTGGTTTCCGATCGTTCATCATCCGCAAGGCATCGTTGAATAAGCTCTAGGATATTCGACGAGTGAGGGAGCAGCAATTGAACTGAGGAGGGTGTCAGTGAAGGACAGAGGAGAATACAAAGTGGCGGCATACCCTTGTCAGTGTTCTTGAAGCCAGTAACAACACCCGTGTAAGCTTCCAAAATACCCTCTCGCAGTTGGGTCACATAGTCAACTAGA
Source organism: Singerocomus rubriflavus (assembly GCA_038088835.1). Classification (NCBI taxonomy): domain Eukaryota; kingdom Fungi; phylum Basidiomycota; class Agaricomycetes; order Boletales; family Boletaceae; genus Singerocomus; species Singerocomus rubriflavus. Next base: position 4,299 of record JBBPJS010000665.1, on the reverse strand, counting down.
TCGAAATCAAGCTATCACGTTGAAGAGTAAGTGGGAAATTTAAAAAAAAAAAAAAGTAAAGCTTACAGGGTTGGGTTGAAGAGCACCAGCCTGCCTCAGCACACCCATCGTGGTGTCAACATAAGGCTCAAAAGCTACATTAATCGCGAGTGCAATGTCACCAAAACATGACAGTATAGAGATCTTAACATTGCGATTCAATACTTCACTCTGGAGATTCTCCAGCAGGACGTTCATGAATGCGCCAGCGTATTGCGAACTCTGATCGCCTAATGCGCGTGAGATATCGCCGATAATGCCGACGGCAACCATGCATAATTGGGTATCTTCGTGCGACTTGAGAGCAGTGTATAGGTATGGCAGAAACGCTTGGATATATGGCGAAAATCCTCCCTCGAGAGCTACGGTGAAAGATAGCATCAGGAGACTACCTGGTGATGGACGGATGGTGCTTGCCAGACGCTAATGACCCGACGACCAAGAAAGCATCTTCAAGAACAGTGGATGTCTTCCCAGCTGCCCGGATAAGTTCGATGATGATAGTCATGATGCGATCTGCCATGGGTTGAATACCCTCGTTCAGTCTGCGAACAACACTCTGTAAAGTAGTCAGTTGAAATCTAAACAGATTTGTGGCAAAGACGGCTCACAATTACGACACTACACAAATTACTTTGCAGCTCATTCCAGTTATTGCGGTCGTCGACACCAACAATTTGGTTCTGTAACACCAATCAGACTACCGTAGAGACAGAAATAATACCACACACCTGCATCCCTAGCAGTTGTTCCATACGAACGAGAATGGTGATCAAAGTATTTTGAACAACGGCGATAACATCAGCACTTGCATGAGTGACATAGGAGGTAATAGATTCGTAAGCGGAAGTCCGGAAGTTGGCCTCGTTGGTTGTCCTAAAGACGATCATAAGTGGCTACGGTCGACCCTAATGCACAAACACTCACGTCTCTGTGACATGGAGGAGGGCATTAACGATGCCTTCGTAATAGGGTGACAGGTGACCGGTTTGCGACGACTCATTTTCCTCCTCGAGATATCCAAGTTGATCGGCAAGGTTCATCAGAGCCCAGCAACAGTTGGTCACAATGCGGGGATTGTCCTGCAAGCCAGTCACAAGCGCAGATACCAAAGGATGGAGGTGAACATCGGGCTTGATTGTGATGATCAACAAATCACAGATACGTCCAAGCGTCCATGCAGTCGTATCCTTGACATGTATATTCGAGTCGTTCATCATTCCGATCAAAAGAGGGAGGGCCTGGTTCACAAGGGGCATGAGTACGGTGGGATCGGGACCATCAAGGATTGAGCCAAATGTCATGACGGCAGCTTCACGTTGATGCCAATCTTGTGACTTGATATGAGCCTCGATGAAAGGAATAACTGCTGGGACAATAGGATCCGCAACTGCCTGTGCCATGAAACTCAAGCATGTGCCCGCAGACATGGAAATATTCCATTCATCTTCATCAGCATCCTCTTCCTGACGCGTAAGAAGAGTCAGCAGCACAGGGATTACTTCAGGCAAGGCAACTTTTGCGAAAAATTTCGACTCGACCTCTGGCGGTTCGCCATAATCGGCAGCCTGAGGAACAAGATGAGCGACGTGATCTAGGACAGGTGAACACAATTACCTCTCGTGCCTCGTGAGCAAGCTCGATTTCCTCTTCACAGACAGTTGTCCAGAACTCGACGGCTTGCAGTGCAACGCGCTCGTCATTGTGTTTCATACCCACGACTGTCAGCTAAAAACAATGGATCAATAGATGAGAAGATTAAATGTTCAATGATCACACACCCCGAATAGTGCTTGTTCCATGTAAAACGCCATCTTGTCATAATAGAGGGCCATTATCTTCACTAGACATTCGAACGCGCCGACTTGAACAGCCACCGAAGGATTCTGGGTAGCTTCGCATACGACTTGCATGATGTAGTTGCGTTCGCCCTATCAAACTCGTAAACGATAACAGACGGTGTGGTTCACATGACACACCTCACGCTCAAAATTCTCGCGGACGAACTCGAGAGAGTTGTACAACGCATGCACAGCAGCCAACTGAACGTCAGAGGAAGGTTCGTCTTTGCGAGCTCCATGGATCACGGCAGTCAGTATCTCATTTGATCGTAGGCTCAAAATCTCGGGTTTCTAGAGGAAAATAATGAGGTGATAAGATGATTACTGGTCGAACGACATACAATCGATTCACAGATGTAACCGATAGTCTGTAGCGTGGCGATCTTGAGATTTGTGTTGGTAGAGTTGTTCACAAAGCCGAGAAGCAATTCGATAAGATCCGGCCAGTGATCATGTGGGAGTTCTACTGTTGCAATCGCGGCGACCACCTGAGCAGCGAAGGAGCCCGCTTTAGCAACGGGGGAAGCAAGCGTGACAAGTGTTTCTTGCTTGATCTTGTTCTTAGCAACAGCGTCGAATGCCAACCACCTATTTGCGGACTCGGTTTGTCTTGTAGCATCCTGGATAACTGATGTGAATGACACCTGAAAGGGAGGGAGACGACGCGTTTACGTACACGAGCAGACAATGCGTTTTTGAGGGCGAGTGCTGCAGCATTGCGGATGTGTAATTGCGAGCTCTCGTTAGCAAGCTCCGCAGAGAGCATGGTCATGTACGCTGGCTATATCGGCGAGTTAAACGGGGGGACCTATGATACCAACAGAGACATACGTAGTTCTCTCGTGAAGCATTCTCGAGTTGCTGGGTGGCATTCTGACGCGTATTCGCGTCTGTTGATCGAGGATGAAGGTCGGTTTCCCGCTATCCAGTGCATGCAAACGAGCGACGTACCTGGAGATAGGGTATTTGCTAGGAGTTCGCTGGCGTTCATGATCAGGACTTGATAGGGCGTAGGGGTCGTCGTCGATGAGCGAGTAGACAGAAATATCTGCAGTCAAGGATGGTAGCAACGTGTGTCTGATTGGATCTTTTTTTTTAGGGCTATTCTTTGTTTTGTACGAGCGTTCTTGGTGGGCTGAGGGAGGTCAAGGCAAGACGCGCGGCAAGTGGCTGTTCAAAAATTATTATCATCTCGAGTGGCCCCTGCTTGGGCAACGACCACGACGTTTCCTACACCACCTAATTAACACGTCAATCCACATCAGATCGTAGGTAATTCTCATTTCCTTGGTTCAGTTCTTGTAGGTAATCCAAGCACACACAGATGGCAGATCGGGTCTGTCACCGCCTTTGCTGCATATCAAGTCGCCCCCTCACCCCTCCTAGATTCGTGGTGCTGCACGAGGTGGCCGTGGCGTTCCTGCCATCCGTGGTGCAAAACCACCTCCACCCAGCGCCGATGCAAAGTAGGCGTCCCACCACCCACCAGCCATTCTTGTTGACAAGACTCAAGTAAGAGCAAGCGCGAAGCCATCCTCGATCTCTCCAAGTATGTGAACGAGAGGATACGGGTCAAGTTCACCGGTGGTCGTGAGGGTGTGCTTGCTGCATCGTCCTTTGAATGATCCACACTGACTGTCCCCGATAGTCACCGGTATCTTGAAGGGATACGACCAATTACTCAATCTAGTGCTCGACGAGGTTCATGAGCTGCTTCAAGGTATCCACGTCTCCGTCCCGATCCTCCTGATCTGATGACCTGTCACATTGCCAATCAGAACCCGAACCTCATACACGCACGCTAGGTTTGGTCGTCCTTCGTGGACCAACTATCACACTGTTGAGCCCTGTTGACGGCTCCGAAGAGATTGCAAATCCTTTCATCGCACAGGAGTGAATGATGTTTCAGATCTCAATCATCCAGTTCCAGACCCGAAAATAAGTATAGTGATGTACCTACATTGACCCGCGGGGGGTAGCAAAACGATCTCAGCCACGCGTCTGAATCCTGTCACTTCACTGTAGTAGATTACACCAAACCACCTCCAGCACAAAGGGTTGTGTAACAACAAGAGTGATCATGACACCGTGGCAAGGTCCTCCGTCAAACTCCAAGCGTCAAGCTTGAGCGTATTGCGGCTTCTTGACTCTGAGTATGGCAACTAATATGATGCGTCTCGTGGAAGCAAGCAATTTATACTTATTAGTGCCAGGAGCGACCATAAGCCAGTTTGGATCATCGTAGCGGTGTCACACTTCGCGGCGAGCCTGCAGCATTGACAGAGCCTGTAGCAGACGATATCTTGTGTGGTTGTCCCAGGTTCATGGGCGATTTCAGCCCTGACTGACTTCCCATTTTGGTAGGTGCAAGTTGCATTGATGGCTGAGGCGACGAGTAGTGCAGGGGTTCCTCGTGTAT
>JBBPJS010000664.1:0-14727 GCA_038088835.1 Singerocomus rubriflavus | reverse complement strand
CACGCCTGTCCCCGTCCCTGTCCCCGCCCCTGGTGCGATCCCTTCTCACACGCAACTCCCGCAGCCCTTGTTGGGTCATTCACACCCCGGCTTCCCCGTCCCCGCCTATGCACCACATATGCTCCTAGGTACGTCAGCGGCGGTGGGATCTGTGCCCCTCTACCCCACCTCCACACCCCACAACGCCACCACACCCTCCCAACCATCCGTGTCCACCCCTGCGTCCACTACTGCATCTGTCCCTACTTCTACCTCTACCGCTGCGCCTACGTCTGCATCTGCATCTGCCGCGACGTCCACTGCTTCCTTACTGACCATGTCCATACCCACATCGGCACCCCTCGCTTCCCCTGCGCTCACGTATGACTCGTTCTGGTCCACGCACGCCTCCTCGGCGGGTCCCACGCGTGCACTCTATCGTACCCACGCCGGGTTCAGCGCAAGCGCAACGCCTGGAGGGAACGTGGCCATGTTGACGCCCGGTGGACACGCAGCCGTCATGACATCCGAGGGCGTCTACGTAGGCGGGGCGAGCAACCGAAATGGCAATGGCTAACAAGTCAGGGTAGCAAGGGTAGACGTGGGGAAGCCGCGCCAGGGTTGCGTGGATGCAGAGGAAGCGGATCTGCGCTCGTTGGGGACGACGTTGCACTTCTTACTCATTTATAACGGATGTATGTTTTTGCCATTTGATCGCATGCTATACCACGTTTCGCTCTCACTCTCGCTCTCTTTCTTTCGTATGAATGACGATGACTGCATGGATGGCATGTGAGCGATCGTTGCGATACACGTGCGGGACCAAGGGTGATCATGACTGTCGTGCTTGCGAGCACGCCAACACGGTCCCCCCGTCGTTGCCCATATAGAGACAGGGAGAAGAAAGGTTGAACAGGATGATCGTCCGTGCGATGCACCCAACCGACAGCCACCATCTATTCCTGTACACCGTTGAGGACCCCGCACCATCGCCGCCCGCTGATACACACACACACAACACAGTCGATCCGCGTCTTCCGAGACCATCCGTACCGCCGCCCTTCCGCACCCCGTTCATCTCGGTGTTCATCTGGCCCGGACCGAGTCCACTGGAGAGATGAGACGGGGTGTGCGCGCGCGCTCGTGTCGGTCCTAGGGTGGACGCGACATGCTCGCCAAGCTGCCCTTGAGCGGCGCACCGTCATTTTCGGGACAGGGCTGATGCGAGACGGTGCTATACTCCATGTAATATAGATCATCAATATACCTGTCCCCGTACATGAAAAAAGGGGCAATAGAACTGCCCCCGGGCCCAACGACCCTCGTTGGCGTTCACGTTATCGACCGCGCTTGTGCATCATCGTCGATGTATCGCATCGCATCGCGAGGGTGGGCGCATGATGTATCCAGGAAGAGGATGACTGAGAGTGCATGACCCCCCCCCCCCCTTCTTCGATACGATCATCAAGGGTCCGCTCCACCAAGTCCCCTCCCCCCCCTCACGCTTATCGCCCTGATGGCCATCCATCCCGTTGGAACGTTGACTGCTGATCGCCGCTGGACGGCAGCCTAGCGGATGACGCGCGATACCATACCAGTCTTGGGCCCCTTTGGATCCCGCGCAGACGTGCCCGTGGTGGGTAGCGACTTTGCGCCCCACGTCGAACGCGGTGTCGAACATGGGGTTGATAGCCTCGGTCGGGTTAGATGGCTTGGTCGGTGGCACACTTGTCGCACCGCCCGTGTGTCTTCCTCTGTCCATCCACCCGAAACAGGGCCTCGATCTCTTCTCTCGAGTCACCTCGAATCGGACCGTTGTTGACACACGACCTAGGATGGGCTGGGTGATAACGACACGAATAGATGGGGTTTATCCGAGGACATGGCATATCTCCGCTCTGGCTCCGTCTCCGTCTCCGTACCAATGGCCATGCACACTTGTACATGTCATATCTCCACCCACACTTCCTTTTTCACTCGAGAGGCGATACCCACGTCGGCACTTGTCCTATCGATACCCAAATACACTCTACTTTACTTTTGTCTCTGGCGTCGAGAGATGTCCAGGATGTCTTCTAGTTCAAACGCATTGAACTTGATGACATTCTAGAGCCAAAGAAGGAATATCATTGAAATGACTTACTGACAGCACAGCATCGTCAACGTTCTCGGATTCTAGATACAGTACTTATCGCTCGCTCGCTTCCTTGCTTTCAAGCGAAAATGGAAGTCATCGCCAACGGACAACGCAGAGGAAAAATCCCATGCATGTGTACATGTCGGAAAACTGTCGTGCCAAATCAGAGGAGATCGAGAACGTCTTCAATGACCAATGTTATCTTGCCCCGTCAAACGTAAGACAAGTCTTATCGGGACCCAATTCGCGGGACCGTCTTACGTCCAAGTATCCTGTTGGCATGTTATCATTCCTTGCCAACAGCCGTACACTGCATCCATGTCCCGAAAAGTCAATTTCCAACGGTACGAGGCAACAAGGCAACAAGCAACCAGTACGATTCCGTCACAACTGATCCACCTGGGCAACCAGCTGACCACGGCCCACATTCCCATTCCTCTCGACACCATTCAGTCTGTCCGACTCACGAGATCGAGGGGCACGCGCATGTCGACAGTGGGCAGTTGCTCGCCATCACCCCAAGCCATTGTTGTGTGGTTCAGAGCATCAGTGGCACGATGGAGACGTCATCTAGAGGAATAATCTCGCAAGGTCCCTGTTGATATCCAATGTTTCCGTCAGCGTGTTATAGCACAAGCAAGCCGTGTCATCAAATCCTACTCGTTAGTGTGCGTCTACCAAGCTAAACAATCACTGCAACGTACGTGTATAGTATTCATGTCGCGCAAGTCGCTATAAACTGATCCCTTGCACGAGACCATGAGCATGGTCGTGCTGATGCGGCATTTCGGCTTGGCAAGGCACTGCCTCACATAATTGAACCGACACTGCAAGCCCCAGTCAGTCAACGCATGCCCCCAAGTCTAGACATACGCGTATCGGATTCCATGTCTTCGCGGACGGCGTCGCACCTATTGCGAGTTACGGCCATGAACACGGCGGACAGGTCCACGATAGATTCGCATGGCACCCGTCTGCTAGGACATGGGACGTACGCCCTGTCAATGGCGCTGATGTGGTTTCTATCACCGAGCCCACTGCGTTGCTCGTGCGTAGCCCAACAGTCTACATCGAGGACGTAGAACGAGTTTGATGTCGACCCACAGTGGAGCGTGAGTGGGGCATGTCGTGCAACGGTGTTCATAGCAAGGGACGATGGGTGCTCCCCCTAGGACATCTCGCTTTTATATCTCTTTAGAATGCCAATCGGCGTGTCATTGGGGTGGAATGGTTGTTTGTCGGCGAATCGACACGACATTCAAACTCACGTTCTTTTTGGGGCGAGTGGCATGGAGTAGGGTGGCGTTTATGTCAGCGACAGACGATGAGAGTGTGCACGTCCCTCAGACATTCCGCACCTCCACATCCATACAACCATCTCAACTTTGGGGGTGATACAGACAGAGGCTCCATGTCCACTTAGTATTACACGCATCCGTTGCGTTCATGTGTCACATCCTGTGTACCCGAGTGAACACATAGCAACCACGCCGGCAGCCTAATTGCAAGGGTAGCCTTGCCTGATCCTTGTTCGGGCTGACCTACTCTCAGTTCAACAATCGACGTGAAAAGAAGAGTAATGCGCACTACGACGCGGACCATCCTGACCGACGACTCAGGTGCGTTCCGAACTTGTTGTCCCTAACAGGATATAAACCATTGCGACGATCTACACTGCCAGAGGAATGCACACCTGAACGCCCACTTGATCTGGATTCGTGGTCGTCTGTGCGCCACGGGAAGTGTCTTCTTTTGGGTGCTTGGAAACACCGGCCTTGCCAACCGACGTAGTCTGTAACATGTTGAGCCCCTGCATACAAACACGACATAAAACACACCTCTGGTGGGCGATAGTCTGCTGCAACGGCTCACTGGAGGAATATCCTTGGACTTGCCCGTGCTCAATCATGGTAACACACTCACACGGCGACGTTTGCCTGCGACCATCCATGAAAATCCATGACCTGTGCCATCTACTTTCGATGGTGAGCGGTCAGGAGGTTGAGCCGACTGTTCCGAAAATGGACCAGGTTGACGTGCGCTCGAATGCGTTTTACTCATTCTCCGTAACCACCTTTCAAATATCGAGCGGCCCTGGCGTGATGTAGTGGTGTCGGATATTCTCTGGGGACGTGCCTCTGAAGTCGAGGTCACTGGTGGTCTATCCAACAAGCGCGATTTAGCACTCGACTACCCGACCTGCGGAATTTCACCATCTTGTGGATGGGTAGACAGTGCAGGTGACGGAGGCTTCGCCAGAGTCAGCACAAAAGGGAGAGAAGAACAACCTAGTCACCAACATCATCAAAGTCAAACTGTGCAGCCGGCATACTCGACGGCACCTTGACCTGTGTCACCGTACAAATGAGAACATGGCTCAAGAGGGAAAACAGATGAACACATACCTCGAAAAGGTCTCCTCCCTCTTCACTGTCGCCCTCGGACTCATGTCGATCGGATTTTCAATGTTTTTCCTCACGAACAGATTCCTGATAGAGTCCATCAGTGCAGGAGACCATACGAGGTTTGTCTGATATGCGAGCATAATCACTTACATGGAATGGACCATACACTTCTGGGAGAATGGTACCTAGATAACGAATGGTGACCTTCCCATCATGTCGACCAATTGCAAGATAGCTGCTGTGTGAGACAGCTATTGACAGCAATGGTCCACTCTCCTCGATGACAGGGCCAATTGGGGTCAGTGTTGAGGTGTCCAGGAATAAGACTGAGTCTAATGTAGTAAAAGTGGTGATGAATTTCCCATTGGCTGCTAGCGTGATATAGTGCGGTGTATAGTCAGTGTCGCTGTCATAGAATTCTGGGGACTCAGCGAGTTGAGATGCATTGGAGGCGTCAAAACATCTGATTTTGTGGTTGTTGGTCAGGGCAAAGATTTGCTGACCATCAGGTGACCATGCGAGTTGGGTAACTTGCGCGAACGATGGTGTCGATTCTAATTAGTTCACTGCCGCTGTAACCGTCGAAAATACGCGTCGAGCCCCCAAAGCAGGCAATACGGTTCCCATCAGGGGAGAATTGAATTCCAGTGACCCAATGGTCGAAATCAAGTGGGCCAACGAGTCGCTCTCCTGTGGTGATGCTCCAAACATTTGCGTTGCAGTCGCTAGTCCCGGTGGCAAACCGAGTCGAATCGGGAGAGACATCGATTGCGCACACTGAGTTTTTGTCCTCCACAATGATGGCCTCATCACGCAGCTCTTCATCCCACATACTTGCCCCTACCCCAAAGGTCCCACATACCACCCATTTGTAATCTCTCGACACGCAGATGGCCAGTACGTCTTTCCCCGTTAATTGCTTTCCGAGTTCTTGGCCATCTGGAAGTTGCAGTCGTCGAATTCCATCTTCACCTCCTACAAAAAGGTGTGTTCCATTGGGATGGAAAACTGGGCGTGCCACTCCATTGTAACCGGTATCAAGCACTACTGTTTGGTCTTGCTGAATGTTCAGACTTGTTCAGACACACCGGTACTCGTTAACGACATTATCACCAATGCAGCACACAGTCGTCAACGTCGAATGGTCAAGGAACAAAGTAATCGAGCTGCGCCAAGCTGGTTTGTATACATTTTTCTTATTCTCAATTTGGTTATTTCGTATCCTTATTTTCAAACTTCCTTGTTGCTGTGGGTAGGCCAATGTTGGCACTTTCACCGGAGTTGAGTCATGTCTCGACCAATACTGCAATCTGCCTTTGACCATCTTACAGTGCGCAACCACTGGTACGCTGAAGAATGCACATGCATCTCAGCCTGTTCTTCTAGTCACTGTATCCGGCACCTGAGGCACCTCTACGGGGTATTCGGTGAGTGCAACATGCGACCTTTTAATCTCCTTTTTTCAGATCCCTCCTTACCCCTATGACATATGAAGTCCTTTACTAGACGCTACGTGTAACCGGGATATCGTAGAGTGACAATGCAGCTGTCATAAAACTATGGAAAGTTGGTCAGTGATTCTGTCGTCTATTTCAGACGAGGTGAGAATGACATAAGAGTGAGTGGACACACGAGGAAAAGCGGAAGGAGAACTATCTCTTCCAGTCGTATGGTAGGTTAACGTTATCAACGTGTTTGTTAACTCTGGATAGCATGCAGAAGGGTGCATGTCTGACGCGCAGGGCTCGTTCAGGAGCGCAAGGGGGTCCAAGGTTCGTATCTTGTGATCTCGTGAAGCCATGAACACAGTAGGGGGAAGAGCAGTGAGGGCCTTCTGGGCGAAAATGTTTTTAACGTATAGGGCTTTCGATCTGTCGTCTGCACATGCATATACTAGATGGACGTAAAGTTCCTCGGCACTCACGCTATGCTAGTTGACTAGATCGACATGACCTTGCACTGCTTCTTGAACGCGATCTAGATGATGTGTCTTTTCGTGAGCCGCCCAATAGTAGATCCATCCCCAAAGTGTGTGGAGTGGTACAATCATGCTCTCGGTCTGTATTTGGATCAAGGACAACGGAGGATCAAATGTTGGGTGTAGACTATCTTGTCGGAAGGACAAGCAAGGAGGGCATATCTCCCTACACTCGGATATGTGGGTTAGGTTCCTCACCACCCAGGATAGTATGGACATGTGTCGTATTGAACCCTACATCAATGCGTCCCATCCTGTGTACCCGAGCGACTACACAACACCCATGCTGGCAGTGTAGTTGCAAGGGTAGCCTTGCTGAGGCTGATCCGCTCCAAGTATAACAATCGACAACGAAGAGAACTAATACGCACTATTACACGGACCATCCTGGCTGATGGCTCAGATGCGATCTGAACTTGCTGTTCCTGATGGAATGCGAGTTGTTACGACGATATATACGGTGAGCACCACGGGAAGACAGACCTGAGCGCCCGCTTGATCTGGATTCGCAGCACCTTGTCCACCACAGGAAGCACCTTCTTTTGGGTGCTTGGGAACACCAGCCTTGCCAGCCAACGTAGTCTGTAACAAGTTGAGGCCTTGCACACTAATACGACATAAAACACACCTTTGGTGGGCGACGGTCTACTGCGACGGCTCGTTGGAGGAATATCCTTAGACCTGCCCGTGCTGTACCACACTCACACGGCGACGTTTGTCTGCGACCATCCACGAAGGTCCCTGATTTGTGTCATCCACCCTCAATGACGACTGGTCAGGAGGGTGGCCCGACTGTTCGAAGAGTCGCCCTAGTTGATGTGAGCTTGCATTCTTCTCGCTCTTTCTCTGTAACCATGTTTTGAATATCGAGCGGCCCTGGCGTGATGCAGTGGTGTCGAATTTTTTTCTTGGGACGTGCCTCCGAAGGTCATTGGTGGCCCATCTGATGACCGTGATCTAGCACTTGACGACTCAACTTGCGGAATCTCATTCTCTGTCGAGTGGGCAGACGATACAGGCTTCACAAGTGTCGACACGGCAGAGAGGTGAGAAGAACAAGGTCACTACCAACCTCATCAAAGTCAAACTGTACGGCCGACATACATGATGGCACCTCGACCCGTGCCATCATGAGAATGAGAACATGACTCGAGAGGGAAATCAAATGAACGGATACCTCGAGAGGATCATCTCCGTCTTCGCTGTCATCCTTGGACTCGTGTTGATCAGATTTTCGACATTCTCCCTGGTGTACATGCACAATGACGGAGTTAGTGCAGCACTTATGGTGCAGAATGACAATACTGCCGAAGTAGGGTCAGATGGTTCGTCGTGGTAGCTACTCGATATCAAGGGTTGCTCTTCTTGATGTTCTCTCTCATGAATAGATGCCTAGCATAGTTCGTCGGTGTGTAAGACCATTCAAGGTTTGTCTAATACGCCAGCACAATTACTTACATGGAACGGACCGTACACGTCCGGGAGATTGACACCGAGACGACGAATGGTGACTTTTCCATCACGTCGACCACTTGTGAGATAGCTACTGTCTGTGGGAGACAGCAACTGACAGCAATTGATCACCCTCCTTGATTACAGGACCAATTAGGTTTAGTGTTGAAGTGTCTAGGAATGAGATCGAATTCGATACAATGAACTTGTCGTTGGGTGCTAGGGCGGTAGAGTGAAAGCGGGTATCTCTGCCGGCGAGCTGAGATGCGTTGAAGACATCGGAACATCTGACTTTCTTATTGTCGGATACGGTAACAATTCGACAACCATTGGGTGACCATGCGAGGGGAATCATTCCAACGGGTGCGGCTGCGCTAGTATTGATTTTGATTTGCTCGTTTCCATTGCGGTTGTCAAAGATACGAATCGAGCCTTCGTGACGAGCGGTGACAAGACGCCCACCATCTGGGGAGAATCGGATTCTGGTGACCAAATGGTTGAGTTCAAGTGGACCGACAAGTCGCTCTCCTGTGGTGATGCTATTGAAGTGTGTAAGCCCATTGGCATACATGTCACGTGCACTACAGTATATATCTCGCTGCATCACATAGATGTAGAGTAGTTGCCCCTTGTCCTCGTACTTCATAGTCGCCATATAGATCGTGGTCCAGTTCTGTTCCGCCCGATCCCTTAGTGTTCCCGCCATTAGCCACGGCGGGCTTTCAAAATGGTTGCGTTGCAGTCGCCAGTCCTGGTGGCAAACCGAGTCGAACCAGAAGAGACATCGACTGCGCACACTGAGTTTGTGTCCTCCACAATGTCGGTCTCATCATGCAACTCTTCATCCCACACACTTGCCCCCGCCCCATTAGTCCTACATACCACCCATTTGTGATCTCTTGACACATAAATGGCGAGTACCTTCTTTCCCATTAATCGCCTTCCGACTTCTTGGCCGTCTGGGAGTTGCTATTGTTGAATTCCGCCATCACTTCTTACAAAAAGGTGTAATCCGGTGGGATGGAAGACTGGGCGTGCCCCTTCAGAGTAACCGGTGTTAAGCAATATTGTTTGGCCTTGCTGAATGGTCAGGCTTGCCAATGTTGAGACATGACGTCGGGGTGGATACACACCGGTATTCGTCAACGACATTCTCACTAATATCACAAAGTCGTCGACGTCGGGTGGTCAAGGAGTAAGGCGTTTGAAGTTACTCGAGTTGCGCCAAGCAGCAGTGTGTAAATACGTTTTTCTTGTTGTCAATATGAATTTTTGATGTTTACTCTTTTCAGACACTTGGCTTTGATTGTGATGACCTGCTGCGTGCAGTTGGCGACGTTTCAACCTTGGGCGAGACTTCCTCTTGTGAGTCAACGCAGGGGTGATGATATATGAGAGCACGATAATGACCACTAGTGGACGACACATCAATTAGCTAATTTAGCATTCACCTCCAATGATATATCATTGATACATCATCCAAGCTTGCACAGCAGCAGATCTGTCTCTGGCTGCTGATATATTACAGTATCCCTGATGTCTCCACAAACTGATAGATCAAGCCCCCTCGTCGTGACCCCTTGTTGTCGGTGCTGTGGGAATGAGTGTGATATATCATGCTATGCTAAGCTTACTCCCAATCTGCCATATTGGTGCTAATATATGAACCTCACTGACACACCACACACTCTTAAGCTTCCAGGCCCATCTTAGCAGTGATGTATTACTGTAGGCTTGTGTCTCCTCCTGACTGATAGATCCCTCCTGCTTGTCACCCCTCGTCGGCACTATAGTAAGCTTGCTCCGTACACAGTAGTCGGTGTCGAATGGCCGAGGAGTAAAGTGTTTTGGTTTACTCGAGCTGCGCCAAGCTAGTTTGTAAGCATGTTTTCCTACTCTCGATATGGTTACTTCGCATCTTTGGAGCTTATTCACTCCCAATACCTAATAGGCACCTCTGGGAAATCGAATAAACAGTATTTGGTGAGTGGAAAATGCGATCTTTCTACACCACCTTTTTTTTCAGATCCCTTTTGTCCTATATGACCTTCTGGACATTTCATGTGAATCGATACGATTGAGATATCGTACGTAGAGACGATTATGCAATCATCATTCAACTATAAGATGGTGAGTGCTTCTGTCACCTATTTCAGATGGGGCAGGAACAACGTAAGGGTGGGTGTGGATATGAGGAAAGAAGAAGGGAATGGGAGAGGGAGAAAACTACTTCTCCCAGCTGGATAATTGGTTGACGTTTCCAGAATGTTTGTCAAGCCTATTCATTTCCCCGGTGATAGGAATATTATTCACACTTATATGATCGAGCATTGCATAGGTGCTTGGATACAACTACAACTGGGTATTCCTACTCGGAAGCGGTGATCATAAGGAGTACTGAGAACCAATGATCCAGCGACTACTTGAACATAACTTCTGTTCTACTTAGCGGTATGTAGGCACTCAAATCACGGAAACTCCAGTGTACTCAACAAAGATGTCCTTCGTTGAGGATGCCCAATTTGTAAGTTGCATGTTCATTTGCAGCGAAAAATATATACTTCATCTTTTCCTCGGCCACACAGGTAGCTGCATAGGTGGTGACTCAGGCATGAAATGCCTGTTCTTAACTGGGCTAGGCACCATGTAGATGTCGAGTTCTCGTAGTGATCCTTATTCAGGCAGTTCTATATCGTGAGTCGACCATTTTACTCTTCATCAACCTGCTGCATTAGAGAATCACGTCGGGTCGTCGCAAGGATATTAACGTCTGCATACTATCCATCTATCAAAACCTGTATGTTATTGAGCTGCCCTTGCTAGAAGAAGCCATAACGTCTAGCTCACGCGTCACTAAATGATCGACTGAATCATAGGACATCTAGCCCATTGCAGAGGGTGGCTTTCAAGCGTCAAGAGCTCCCTGACTGAGATGAACCCACATTGGTCGCGAGCTTACTTCGCTGGTTCGTTATTGTATCATTAACCTCATCGGGGACAGATACATTGTCTTTGACAACTACCAATCGTAGAATATCCTAAGATGCAAAAAGCTGTGACGCTCAAGTACAACAAGTTCAGTATGTGCCTCACATCCTTCTCGACCGCAGGTTGATGACCGATCACAGGCTACCTTTAGGGACCGTAGATCTTTTTGTATTGAACATATTTTCACCTCCTGAGTTGAAGGAAACCCAATCACGCGGTCATGTACGTGGGACTTCGATGTCCTGGGAGCACAGTAACTAATACCAGCGTTGAGTTTGTACGGCAACCGATTAATTTTCGATTGTAGGTGTAAGGAGGGTGGTCAGGGCAGAACATATGTTTATACTTGGATGGGCTCCTCTCGTTGAGGAACACTTCGAAGCCGGGTAGATCGAGTGGTGCAAACATGCCCTGATCTCAAGAAAGATTTTATCAATTTAGCCAATCTCATGCATCCATGGTACCATGACGACGAAGTTGAGGGCTGCTCGTAGACATTATTGTGCAGCCAGGTACACAACTTGGCTTCCTTCGACAAGGCTCGGATATTTAGAGAATTGAATCGGAGCGCAGAAATATTGCTCTTCGAGGGGTTCGACTGCTGCAATTGAAGCTAAGTTCACAAACTTTGTTTGCTTCTCCTTATCTTCGCACTGCGTCATCATCAGATTAGTACAAGCCACAGCGCAGTTTACCGTCTTGGCTGGATCAGTATGATCATAATGCATTTCTTGCTACTAACAAGTGCTAATAACGAAGACACGAGAAGAGTCCTTTATCATTGTCTAATTTTGCTACCATCCTGACTGGGCCCAAAGAGACATGATCCATAGTTTATGCATTATCGGCACAAGGCCGGCGGTTTGGTTTGCGAAGTCGGTCAGGGCTTCTTTGTCGTAGCACCATTATAAATTGGGATTGGTGGTGCGACGGAGACGGCATCTAGAGGAGTATGTATCAAAGGACTCTCGGCCTGTCACACAAGCCAGACGTGTCGTGTCCATGAAGTCACCCAAGCACACGTCGATTCGGACCTAACTTACACTGGCAGTGTACTCACGAGTACAACTCGTGGAAACGTTTCCCTATACTTACCTCCCTAGTCAAAGTTCACCAGCTTCACATGGCCGTTGTCTTCACTGGTGTTGCATAAGTCGCCATGAACGAGATTCGGATGCCCAGTGTAGATTGTCACTCGGATAAATCTGGATAAACCCTTTGTGTGAACCTTTGCGATACGCCTTTACAGATCAACTTGCAACCTTCAAAAGTATGATCGTGTGTGGTTGTACTCATGACCGCATCCTGCAGTTGGCGTGATTCCAGGGACATGGCGGATGCCGGTCTCGGCCCAGGTTCACATGCAGGGGAGACTACTCCGCTTCTAATTTCGGAATGTTGAGCCGGAATTGCGATCTCGGTGTGTCGGATCGGTATAACTAATCCGTGACAGGTCTCTTCGAGGATTCAGATGGAACATATTCCAGGTTGGCAACACGCCTTAGAGTTCTTCAGTAAACCTCAACCCTGAGGAGACTGCCGGCTACCATTTGGTTACCATCGGTTATCATCGGTTGCCACTGGCCGGTTTCACTGAAGCTTCTTCCCATCCAAGTGGAGTATATGCGTCTCCTTGCGTTCGATTGGAAGAGACTCACCGATAGGGCGAGAGACACGTTCCCACCAAGATCAACGATGAGAGGGGTGGCCTTGTACCCAGTAGACCGACGGGTCATCATTCGTCGAGACGAGGAACGCAGCAGCCTCTCGTCAAGGCCGATATGCTCAATCGCTTGCAACAGTTCGTCGATAGACATCTATTCTTCTGATGATATTACGAGGGTGACAAACAGTAAACTGATGGGATTGCAGGGTCCCATGTCTGCATCCTCCCTACCTAGTATTCGCATCGAACCACCCGCGTCCATGTATACCATCCTGTGTACCTGAGCGAACACACAACAACCACGCTGGCAACGAGATTGCAAGCATAGCTCTGCCTGATGCTAGTTCGGGCCAGTACTCTCAGTCTAACAATCAACCTGAAAATAAACGGAATGCGCACGATTATACGGACCATCCTAGCTGATGGCCCATGCATATTCTGAGCCTGCTGTCCCTAGGAAGATATAAACCGCTACGACTTAAAATAGACATTCCTGAGCCCCACTTGGTTTGGATTCGTGGTAGTTTGTATGCCACGGGAAGCGTCATTTTTTGGGTGCTTGGAAACACCGGCTTTGTTGGCTGATGTGGGTGTAATATGATGAGTCCTTGCATACAAAACACGACATAGAGCACAATTTTGGTGGGCTACGGTCTACTGCGACGGCTCGCTGAAATAATATCTCAGATACACCCTACAAATCTTCAACCAAGGAAGCGCCCTCACTTGACGAAGTTTGCCCGCAGCCATCCATGAACGTCCCTGGTTTGTACCATCCACTTTTAATGGTGAGCGATCCAGAGGCTGAGCAGACTGTTCGTAAAGTCGACCAGATTGATATGAGATCGCATTCTTCTCACCCCTTCTGTGTAACCACTTATGAAATATCGAGTAG
Organism: Singerocomus rubriflavus; assembly: GCA_038088835.1. Taxonomy (NCBI): domain Eukaryota; kingdom Fungi; phylum Basidiomycota; class Agaricomycetes; order Boletales; family Boletaceae; genus Singerocomus; species Singerocomus rubriflavus. Next base: position 1,227 of record JBBPJS010000664.1, on the reverse strand, counting down.
CCTTGATGTGGTGCAGTGGAGTTGGATTTTTTCACTTGAGGTCACTGGTGGTCCTGGTTCATCCTATGACCGTGATTTGGCACCCGGTGAACCAACAATTAATATTGTCGTCTTGTGGATAGGTAGACGATGCTGGGGATGGCACCTTCGCCAGCGTTAACACGGAGAGAAGAGAAGTACGAATTAATCACCAACCTCATCAAAGCGAATGAACAGATATCTCGAGGAGATCTTCTGTGTCTTTGCTATCATCCTTGGACCCATGAGGTTCATCAGATTTTCGACGTTCTTTCTAGTGCATGTACGATGATGGTGACAGTTTGAGAGTGTTATCAAGGTGTCAGATGTCTCGTTATTGTAACTATCCCAAGGTCAAGGGCTGCTCTTCTTGATGTCCTCCGAATCCATTACGAGTAGATCCCTGATATAGTCTATTAGTATGAGAGGCTAATTGAGGCTTATTTGATATGCTAGCACAAACCCTTATATGGAATAGACCGTACACATCTGGAAGAATGGTGCCAAGATGACGAACGATAACTTTCCCATCCTCTCAACCAATTGCGAGATAGCTGCTGTCTGGGGAGACAGCGATCGTCTGTATCCCTACACTCTCCTTGATTATAGGGCTAATCAGGGTTAGTGTCGACGTGTCCACAAATGAGATTGAACCTGATATATACGCGCTGATGAATTTGCCATTGCCAGCAGCCACAGTGAAAGAATAGAAGCGGGTGTTGCTATCAGCGAGCATTGGCGACTCGACAAGCTGAGATGCGTTCGAGGCGTTAAAACACCCGATTTTCTTGTCGTTGTCTACGACAAAGATTTGTTGGCCATCAGGTGACCACGCGAGCGGAGTGTTTCCAAAGCACGGCGGTGCGGTGGTGCCGAATCTGATCAGCTCGTTGCCGTCACTGGCGTTAAAAATGCGAATCGAGCCTCAGTGGCGAGCAGTGGCAGTCAGGGGAGAATCGGGCTCCAGTCACCCAATCATCGAGTCGAGGTGAGCCGAAAAGTCTTTCCCCTATGATGAGGCTCCAAATGGTTCCATCAGGGTGGTCAGTCCCGGTGGCAAACGTGGTTGAACCTGGAGAGACATCGATTGCACACACTCTGTGTGCGCCATCCACAACGATGGTGTTTTCGTCCAGCTCTCCATCCCACCCATCGCCCCCCCAGCCGTCCTATATACCGCCCATATATGATCTCTTGACACGCAAACGG
>JBBPJS010000663.1:0-14752 GCA_038088835.1 Singerocomus rubriflavus | reverse complement strand
CCAGAGCGTACCCCGATGCACGTGTCATCTGGGTTGATGCTCACGCTGATATCAATACTTCCGAGACAACTGGAAGCGGTACGTACACCGCCCTACTCTACTTACCCCGCAGCGCATCCATCCATAGTCAATACTGGCAGGCAACATCCACGGTATGCCCGTGTCATTCCTTCTCGGGCTTGGAGAAAAATTTCCCGAGTTTTCATGGGTGCGGCCTGTGCTAAAACCAGAGCGAATCGTCTACATCGGCCTGCGTGACGTAGACGCTGGGGAAAAGCGCATCTTGAAGGAGAACGGCATCAAGACATTCACTATGCACGAGGTAGATAAATATGGCATCGGTAAAGTGATGGAAATGGCACTCGATCATGTGACCCCAAACCGGGACCTACCTATTCACCTGAGCTTTGATGTCGACGCATTAGACCCTTCTGTCGCACCATCTACGGGCACACCGGTGAGAGGCTCGTGTGGACGTGGTCAATACTTGCCGTTAAACCCCATCTCTCAGGTGCGCGGCGGCTTGACCTTCAGGGAAGGCCACTATATCTGCGAGGCCCTTCATGAAACTGGTCTTCTCGTCGCGTTGGATCTAATGGTTCGCTCTACATCTCTACGACCATCACTCCGACTCACCTTCACGCAGGAAGTGAACCCATCTCTAGCAGACCCAGAGAGTGTTCGACAGACCGTAACAGTAGGCTGTTCTCTTGTTCGATCGGCACTAGGTAAGCGAGCGGCCTGTGTCCGTCTTTCTGCGTCTCACGTCCTCTCCAAAGGAGAAACTTTACTTTAACATACTACTTCCCTCACGAATATCAGATGTAGCAAATAATCTGTACGTAGCTGTGGAGGTTAAGAAATACAATATGACGACAGAATGCATAGTCAATGCCATTAGCTATGACCCAGGATAGTTGTGCCAAGAATTTTGGTGCAGTCATAATCAAGATTAGGGTGACGAGGAATCGTACCCTCCTCAATAACGCGACATGCTCTGAAAAGCTACTAGAACACCTGAAGGAACTGCTGGTCCATAAAGTCGGCATTCTAGCGATGTCAGACACCCTAAATCCAAGAGTAATCGTGCAGAGTTGTATAGATCCCAACAGAGAGGGGCGACTCTATGATTTGAATTGCTCATTGAATTCTCTCCCAATCAACATCCGCCTAATTTCCTGTGTACCAGCGCCAACGGCATAGAGCCTCGAGTCCCTTAATATTCTGCCCATCGGGTACTCTAATGAAAGTTTCACAAGTACTGTTGTAGATCGCAATACGACAACACTTACCATTAATGTATCCGTTCCCTCCCAGGCATTGCATGCCTTCCATTGCTACTTCTATGGCTCTCTCGGTGCTGTACAATATTGCACCGGCACAGTCCTTATGGCGCATATGAGAGATCAACAGGTTCCAAATGACACACGACATACCCGACGACTGATGTGACCCAAGTCACATGCCCTTGCTATTGCATACACATACGATCTGCTCGCGTTGATCTTTGTGTACATGTCGGCGATCTTGCCTTTAAGAAGACCTTAGCATACGTTGCCGACCGCAGAGTTGCTGGCTTACCTTGCATCAATTGGAATGTCCCGACTGGCTGGCCAAACTGCTTCCGCTGATGAACATACTCAATGGCATAATCAAAAGACGCCTGCATCAATCTGCCGCCGTTGGTTCCACATGGTCATTTGATTCCTGAAGGCCTTACCCCAACGGACCCCCACTCAGCACGAGACGCTCAAGATCGAGTCCTGACATCAGTACTCTGACGCCCTTGTTCACTTGACCGAGGACGTTGTCTTGAAGAATGTTAACAAGATAGTTGTAGTCGAACATGACTATGCTCACCTTCGGGCACTTCGCAGTTCTCGAAGACCAACTCACAGGTATCACTACCTCTCATGCCAAATTTATCTAGCTTCTGATGAGTCGAGAATCCCTTGAGACCTTTTTCTATGATGAATGCAGTTATGCCTTTGGGACCCTGCTCGGGTGCAGTTTTAGCATAGACAACAAGAGTCGAAGCTGAAGGTCCGTTGGTGATCCTAAGAAAATATCAGTCGGAACGACATGCATGAGGGCTATGAAGCTAACCAGAATTTATTACCATTCAACCTCCATCCACCGTTAATCTTATCAGCTCGAAGACTCATGCTAACAACGTCACTACTAAAGCATAAATGTCAGAACTCAACTGGATGGAATACAAAAGACGTGTCTACCCGCTTCCTGGTTCGCTCATCGCAAGGCTGCCAACTTTCTTGCCGGATATAAGGTCGGGGAGGTACTTTGTCTTCTGGGCTTCCGTGCCGTGTCGATGAATTTGGTTCACGCAAAGGTTCGAGTGGGCACCGTAGGACAGTGCAACCGAGCCAGACGCTCGTGAAAGTTCCTCCATAGCCAAGGTATGATGAAGGTATCCCAAGCCCAAACCCCCATACTTGTGAGAGACCGTCACACCAAGTAAGCCCATGTCTCCAAGTTTTTCCCAAACATCCTGCGAGTTACATGAGAACGAACTGCAAGATGCATGGACACTGAACTGACCGCAGGAAAGGTGTTGGTCCTGTCAACCTCTGCTGCTCTTGGGGCAACTTCTCTTTGTGCGAACTCGGAAACTGCATTCCTGAACTGCAGGAACACACCAATGAGCCTGTGTGCTAGTGACTATTGACGGAGCGCCGCACCTCGGCTTGTTCCTCGTTCAGACCCGCAACTTCGACGTTATAGGTTGACACATGCCTACGAGTATAGGAGAGAAGAGAAGGGTATTTGAACCACGTACGACGAATTGCAGACCTAGCGGGCGATATGAAAGCCATCACAAAAGTGCAAGTTCACATGTAATCAAGACTATACGGACCATACCCGTATCAAGAGTATCATCACGTGAGAACTGGTCCAAGTACTACGGGGGGCATAAAAAAGTGCTCGATAGGTCGACCTATCCTGGTCATGTTTGAACCAAGGCCAAGAATTCTATTCAATACAGTATTTGTGTTGTGCCGTATCACGGTAGCACTCTACAATTTGCCTGTCGAGGTGTACCCATTTTTCAATTCGATCTACCCCTTTGAGGTCGAGGTCGATGATGAAGACCGCATGAGGAGAGTTGACCGATAGTTTTCCAGACACATCAGATCGATGAACTCTGAATATCACCGAACAGTCTTTGAACGTCCCAGAAAGCAGATATGCCATGAGATAAGCATGGATATTCTCAGCACAGGGTTTGGAATGGTTCAATGCACAATAGACGGTGTGGTAGGAAGCGACGAAAGCTTGCCACTCTTCAAGGGAAGGGTTCCGCTCAACGGTTGCGAGACCCTTGGCATCCGGGAATGTCATAGTATATAGTTTGACAAGTCCTTCAATGTCAAGCGCATCCAGTGAGCGTTGTAAACTCGATATAATCTTCAGTGCAGGGGTCTGAAGAAGCGGGAGCAGAGCAGTTGCGAGTGCTTCGTGAATGTCTGTCTCTGCTGATAGAAATCCCCCCACAGAAGAGCATGACTGCCAAAAGTGAGAGCGAACCAAATGGGAATACTAATGGCGACAACTCGCACCTCGGAAGGCTTTATCGTTTTTCCAGAGACGAATATTTTCATGTTGTTTAGGGTACCGTTGCTCCGCATCCAACCATTCCAAAGATCACGGATAGCCCTCCTCACGCGTACTTCGTCTTCGGAGTAGAGGTCCAGTGGACAATATTGGGTAGGAACGTCACCATGTCTGAATTTGAAGCGGATATGCATACAGAACCTGCAGGTGGATGTCTTGAACTCCAAAGTCTCTTGAGACAGGTGAGCAGAGTTGGGCAAGAAGCCCCATTTGGGCTGAGCAAGTCGATAGTCACGGTGAGTTAGGATGCTATCCACAGTGTAAAGAAATCCTAGCTGAACCTTTATCTCGATCGCCATAATGTCCGTACCTTCAACGAGATTTGTGGCCAGTATGCCTCTTTGGCGAGCTTTATCAATCTGGTCTTTTGCTCGCCGCTCGGCGGGGCGGTCTTCATTACGCAACATCTCGAGTACTGCTAACCAGTTAGAGTCTAGGAGTACGACAGTTAGGTCGGGAAGAAACTCGGAAGGCACGAGAGCTGCAATGACTGTATTCTGGAAGGCGATGACTGGGTCATCTTCCTCATTGACCATTCTGTTATACGAATTCCCCTTGAGCAACACTTTTCGTAGGCGAAGCACTTTGCCAGTGAAATTAAGGTGGGAAGGACCTGTGTAGGAAAATATGATTGTCGATCCACCCTCAGAGAGATATGTCCAGTCCTGAGGGCGACTCTGCGTGATGTTCACGCAAGCCATGACAATGTGGAGCATCAGAGTGGCAAGAGCCTAAAGATACGACTTGCCCACTACATCTCGTATATTGTAGGTATGGCACTATTGAAGCCCACAGCTGCCCGACGTCGAATGACATCGATACGACAGATGGTCAAAGCGTCCTGTGTATCAGCATCATACAAATTCGACGAACAATGGGAGCTTGTCGCATCTTGAAGACCACTCGTCTAGTCCAGGGCTTCAACTGTTCCTCACATACTATCTACCCATTCCAGCTAGGATGCGCTTGTCGACGTCGTTGACCATTAGACATACTTCTGAACAAGGGCCCACGAAGCATCCTGCTCGCGACGCCAAAAGCATCACAACATCAAAAAGCTCAAACGCTGTCCAACAATCGAGAAAACATCATGATCCCAAGGTGGGCCTCGTGGCGTTGTACTCTGCGTGGCATCTCAAGTTCAAATGCGAAAATTTAGGAACGCATCCAATATCACGGGTTTCATGGCTACTACAAGGGACAGATGGTGCAAGAACCTCCGGAAGCGCGCCCTCCTCCCCTTTGGTTGAAGAACCTTGAATGTGTCCGAGAACTAGGTAGGCCAAGGCATACGAAATGGCATTGCACTGCATGTCTGCTACCCGTTCTGTTAGGTACTGGTGCTTATGGAAGTGTCCTGCTTGTTCGCGTGCGGCCCAGACCAGAGGGTCATCAAATGGACCATCCGGGTTCTCTGTTCGCCATGAAGGTCTTGCAAAAGACTGATATTCAGAACATCGACAAGGTGAGCGTGGGCTATGCAATCAACGGCTTGATAGCCATGTCTAAACTCCACCAACGTAGCATGATCCAGGTGATACCGATACGGAAAGACAAATTCTGTGCAGGCTACCGTGGAGCCCCTGGGTGAACGGCATTGTTGGCACATTTCACGACCCACTTAACCTCTACCTCATGCTGGAGTGCATCCCGGCGGGTGTACTACATGACATCATCTATCGTCGTGGACCTCTAGATGCAGCAATAGCACGCTTTTATTATGCCAATATCGTGTGTGCCTTGAACTTTCTACATGCTAATGGGATAGTGCATCGCGATCTGAAGCCAGCCAATATCCTGATCAAGCCGGATGGATACATATCCCTGGCGGACTTTGGGCTAGCGAAGCCTGAGGCCGACTCGCAGTCCTGGTCCATGGTTGGAACGCCGATCTACATGGCTCCTGAATTATTCATGAGCCAGGCTGGCGTTGGTTGTGGGGTGGATTGGTTTTCAAGCGGCATCGTCTTGTACGAGATGACTACCAAACGAGTGGCACGTAATGTGTTTTGGAACCATGACTGGTCTCGACTCAAGGCTGTTTTCTAGCCATTTTACGGAAAGGACGAGGAACATATCTACATGCGGATCGCCAACAAGAAGTTCAAATGGCCCAGAGATGTTCGAGCCGGGAAATCACTCAAGTCGTTGGTCGCAGGTCTCCTCACTCATGAAGCCGTCAATCGACTGGGTGTTGCAAAGCCGGTAGCGAAGCACCCTTGGTTGAGCAACATTGACTGGAAAAAGATGGATGGACACAATTACATTGTTCGTCTGCTTGTCATTCGTCTGTCGTCAACCTCTCAGTTTCGTCTTTCTAGGCGCCGTGGATTCCTGGCGATGTGCACCTCTTTGAGTCATGGCAGGGGAGACGCCTTCCCCTGCAACAGAGGGTTCCTGGCCTTGAGGTGATCATGCCACCCGAACATCTCAAGTACGACCGTCGACTGCCCCAAAAGAAGAAGAGAGACGACCAGCCAGCACTGACGTTGGGCGACGCACAAGCTTGATGGCTCGCTCGAGGGGCTTGTGTTGGAGTACTTGCAAGTTAGTCTTGTCGTAGTTTAATGTTTGCACGCTACATAGTCTTTTTCTTTGGTGGCACTGCCCAATGTCAAACAGTGTGGACCGGGTGTTGCAACGTTCAGCAACGACGTGCATATCATGTCTGCACCAGAGACTTATCCGATAGCTCAGACACCAATCACTTGCCACGCGTTCAATGCAGACCGCAGTCGTACGCTCCTTTCCAATGCCCCTCGTTCAGCTCGCCGATGATGTGTTTCTGTAGAGGTCGCACTCAGCCTCAACGACAGCAAGTCACAGATATACGTCAAAGAGGGCAAAGAATGGGTACCCACGGAGACTCTTGCCGAGGTTAGTTATACCCCGTTCTCCACGACGCACTCCTCTCTGACTGTTCCTTCAAGCATGACAAGGTCATCACGTCCATCGACTGGGCACCCAATTCGAATCGTATCGTGACCGCATCACAGGATCGCAACGCCTACGTCTGGTCCCAGTGTCCAGACCCGCTTACGGGTAAACTGATGTGGAAACCCACGCTCGTACTCCTACGTATCAACAGGGCTGCAACCTTTGTTCGATGGAGTCCAAACGAAGATAAATTTGCAGTGGCAAGTGGTGCCAGGTCCGATTTGCCATCGTCGGTGTGTGGAGGATACCATCCGCTGATGTTATCCGCAGAGCTATCGCCGTCTGTTCGTTCGATCCCGAGAACAATTGGTGGGTCGCCAAACAGCTCAAGAAGCCTATCCGGTCGACTGTTCTCTCCGTGGACTGGCATCCAAACAATGTGTTGCTTGCCGCTGGTGGTGCCGACATGAAAGCGTGCGTTTTGTCGGCTTACATCAAAGATGTCGATAAGAGGTTAGTTCTACGCTACTCCGGTCACTCTGACGGAACTGACACATCTTTACTAGGCCAGCTGGGACCGTCTGGGGAGAGAAGCTTCCGTTCAATACTGTGTGTGGCGAGTATGCCAGCCCTGCTGGTGGATGGGTCCACGCGGTCAGCTTTTCGCCTTCGGGAGATGTGCTAGCATTTGCAAGTGAGAACCCATCTTGTCGCTCTCGTCCGTATGTTTGTTTTGAGCAACGTGTCCAGGCCATGACAGCTCGATCAGCATTGTCTATCCCGGGAGTCCCATTGTCCAACGCATCTGGATCAATACGCTGCCTTATGTTGCACTGACATGGACGAGCGAGGATAGCATTGTCGCAGCTGGTCATGACTGCCAGCCGGTGGTGTTCTCTGGCTCTGAAACAGGCTGGTCGTTCGTTGGCCCGCTAGATGACGCGAGCTCAGGTGGAGGGAGGACAGCCGCGAAAGCTGGAGGCGTCGGCCGCCTCAACAGCAGTGCGTTCAACACGTTCAGAAATGCGGACACGCGCGGTCACACAAGCGGTGGGGATGTATCGACGGACACAGAGCTTGCTACCGTGCACCAAAACACGATCACAAGCATCAGAGCGTATGAGTACGGCCCCGCAGGCACGGTGAACAAGGTGAGCACGAGCGGCGTGGATGGGAAGCTCGTCATCTGGCACGCCGTCCCGGTGAGTGTGGGAGGTATCAGCAGGAGACTCGCAAGTATGAGGACGTAAATGAGGACAATGTAGCTCGTTTGAACGAAATGCATCGAAATTACATGGCAGTGGTGCTCGTTGCATGTTGTGCGGACAGGTCTGTCGCTGCCTGTTCATTGATGACGCCCCACACGGACGCTTTGAACTATGGTTCGGGGTGAGTGATGGTCGCTGGAGGAGAGGGTGCCGTACCAAGGTAAAGACGAGGCTCATCTTCCTCTCGAGCACGCGCAGACGCGGGAGGAGGTTTTGGTCGGGCTGTGCGCCGAGATGTTTGGCGTTGGCCGTCAACTGGGACGAAAGTCGCGGTCAGCGAGTAGGCAGGTGTAGGTGGCTACGACAGACGTCTTTGACGTGGTGGGCGAGCTTTGCGTATTCCCAGAGCAGCTCTGCCTCCGTCGGGGAGAGGGCGGGATGGGATTCGTACGGGTTGGCGTCGAGGACGAACATGGATGCTGCGAGGGGCGCGGATGGAGTCGTCATCGTCAATCGCGTCACCGTCCGAGACCCGCTCCTTGTCTCGCGCCATGCTATAACTAGGGTGCTCGTCCCCGTCCAGCCCGCCCCAGCCATGCACCGTCGCCGTCGTCGTCTCCAACCCGCAGACTCGGATTGCACCGTCATAGGTATGTCTCGCGTCCCCGCATCCCTGCCCGCTCAATCGTTCACCGCCATCGTCCCAGTGCCCGCGTGCATCGCCAAGCCAGCTCCTTGCATGGCGCTTCGGGTGCGTAGGCTCATCCGCAATCCGTTGCCTCGCTCACCTCCCCCAGCTGCATATGGACCACCTGTCGACCACCTCGGTCCTCCTCAGAGGCTTCTTTTGCGGGCTCTCGTCCATCGACCTCGTGCGGGATTTCACTGCATCCCTCTCCGTCTCGCTTCGAGTTCCCCAAAACTGCTTGCCCCGTCTACTTCCCTCGCCACCGTCGCGTCCGGTCGTCTTCCTCCCAGTCCCAGACCCATCTTCCATTCTGCCGCTCTTCCATTGGATGTACTCTGGTAACACCGAGCACATTGAGAACGCCCTTGGTCGTGGAGACATCCACTGGGAGGGTCTTGCCCATAATGTCGAGTACCTTGGTCTGTCCACCGACATCAGAGTGTTCTTGGGCCATTGGTATCGCCATTGGCTCCTACCAGCACAGCCTACACCCAATCATGCCTCTTGTCCAATGGACGAGCACGACGTGTCAGACTTGGACCCAGACGACCTCTGGGATTCAGACGACCAATGCACTCGTCGACGTACTCGGGATGCCACACCGTTGCTGCAGTCGTGTGGACGATGAGCAGTGTACCACTCGTTTTATGTAGGTATGCCCATTGTTGCTGCCCGCGACGCACTGGTATATCAACACTCGACCGTCACACGTGTTCTCAGCGGTCGGCGCTTCTTCACTGCAGCCTGATTCGATAGTACAATTTGTCATTAGAGTGAAAAATGCTTACCGTCGTGTAGACTGACGATATGCCCCCTCCGAACTGACCGAGTGTAGGTTCTAGAAAGTTCACTAGCAGTATGACTATCCCTGGTGACATACAAGTGGTTATTGGTCTGGAACAGTCGCGAGCGGGCACCTCGTGAAACTAATACCGCCTCAAACTTGGGCAAGGGTACTATCCTCTCGTTCATTATCTCTCTCTCTCTCTAGATATGCTATCAATGGCAAGTTTAGCCAAGTGTCCAAGAACCCAAGAAGATAAGGTGTATGATGCGACAGGCGACATATTCGACGATTGTCTCGGAGTGAATGATTGACTGGTTCAGGTCGAGGTACCAAACGGGCGTAAACGCGTAACCAAACGAGGGACGGCCAAGTCAAATGGGGACCTAGGCATTTTTCGCCGTACTACTCGTTCCTGCCACACCATTTTCGTCCACTTTGCTGCGCACTTCCTTGGCCCAACGCAAGCCGCACGCGTTGCACAGCGTTTTTGGTCCTTGTGGACCCTTGATACGGTGAGCATACAAGATGGACCAAAAATGGTACATAGATGTACCTTGCGCCATTCAGGAGAGTCGGTTCTCCCGCAGGTAACGCAGACATATTGTTCCAGATTGCGAAATTTGCGTATCTGGGAAGACTCACGTGAGGTCACACGCCTCGTAAGCAATCAGACCAATTACCTTTTTCCGCCTCAGGCTATCATCGCCAAAATCATCGTCCGTGGGTTGTGTGCTTGTTGAAGACACGGATTGTCCACTGTATGCATGCAGGCCGAGCGATTCGTACGCAGGGCCCTGCACCTGGCTACCTGGTGAATCGAAACTGTCATAGAAATGGCGCCCTTGGTGCTGAGAGTAGAGTGTGCTTGAGACATCAGGAGCACAAAGGGAGACGGATGGAACAGAGGGCCGAGATGCGGAGGAAGAACGAAGAGAGTAGATGGGAGAGGTAGATGGACCTGATATTGGAGCAGATGGTGATGGAGCACGCACACGTAGCTCGGCGAGTCGTTTCTGCAGGCGCTCATTCTCGACTTTGAGTTCTAAAAAGGTGTTGAGCCTCGAAGACGAAGAGGTTAGGGAAGCGGGCGGGCAGACGACGAGAAGGAAGCGTTACATGGCGACGTTGCGGCTGGGGTAGGGCTTCGCAACGGCAAAAAAGCAACGCGCAGCCAGTTCATTTTCGATGAAGTGAGGATAGCCCTTGACTTCGAAGAGGACCTCTGATTGAGGAATGTTCTGCGCGGTGATGGGGGACCTGGCCTTGAGACGAACGTAGGCATTCATCTCTGTGCGGGTACGGAGAGACTCGTCAAAGGCGACGTGGAACGGGCGTTGGTCCTCTGCTGCAGACGAAGGGTGTGAACGGGATGAGGTGGGCGTTGAGAAAGAGAGAGAGGACGTACGGTTAACGAGGTCGATGAAGAGACGATCGATGAGCTCTGCGTCTGACCAACCGAGGAGTTCGGATACGGCGCGTCCACAGAACCAGATTCTGGCGTTGTTGGAGAGGACAAAGATGATCGCCTCTGAGAGTTCGTGAATGAGGAGGTCAGCCCATCGTTTTCTTTTTGTAAACTCAAACGTCGACGGGGACGAGGAGGAGGACTTCTTGGGTGTGGACATGAGAGATGCAACGGTGCGGTGCGGGGGTAACACGACAGGCAAACAATATGACGTCGACAATCCCATCTCCGAACCCATCCTGATCCCAGATTTATTCCGCGACCCTAGCCACCACCTCAAATCAAGCAGTACCCTCCGTCGATGCGAACCTCGGCTCCGGTCATGAATCGCGATGCATCGCTCGCAAGGAACACGATCGCACCCTGTCCGCCACGTCAGCATCCGCTCCGTCGGATCCAGCGATCGCACACCCACTGAGAGATCCTCCGGATCACCCATCTGTAATCCTCGGGTCAGCAGCGCACACACGGCACACAGCGGCAGATTCACTCACCCTACCCATCGGCGTCAGACCTTCCCACGTTTTCTGCCACAAGTCAGTCCAGACCAACCCCGCTCGACCACGCACTCACCTTGAGGTCCCCATCGTGAGCCAGGATCGCTCTCGTCATCTTTGTCAACATGTACCCGGGACTTGCCGGATCTTGGTGTGAGCATCGAGACAGGCCGCTCCTGCCAGCTCACCTGAGGCTGTTCACCCGCACGCCCTTCTTGGCCCACTCCACCGCCAGGCTGGACGCCATGTGTCTGACCGCTGAGGTGCACCCCCCCAAACGTCATTTAGGCTTGTTCTCCACAGACGTACAGACAGACTTACCCGCTTTCGACGCATTATACGGTGTTTGTGGCTATGTTCCAGTCAGGCCCGACACAGTACCAGTAGGGATACTGGCCATACCTGGGGAATGTTGATAACCTGGCCAGAGTCAGCAGGCCACACCATCACACACTTTGGAACCGTACTGAAGCACTCATGCTCGCTACCAGCACAATCGAACCCCCTCCTTGCGGTATCATGTTGCGCGCAGCCTCGCGTGCCGTGAAGAACGCGCCATGCACATTGATGTCATACAACCGCTTGATGCGGTCAAACGGGTAGCTGCGAACAACGTCCGTCAGTGCTCACATGCATTGTCCGCCGCGACAGCTGCTTACTCAAATGCCGAGTAGTTCTCCACAATGCCTACCAAATAACGATGTCACTCAGTGGGTATTCGGATCATCCCCACTTACCCGCAGACGCAACAACAGCATCGACGTGACCAAACGTATCCATCACAGTTTCAAACGCCTTTTGTACCGAAATCTCGGAAGAGACATCACATCCGATGCCAATCACTTGCAAATCCTCCCGTTTCAAGTCGCTGTTAACTTGGGATCGTCTTCAGTAGCCGGTCTCGTACAGAGTGCCCCTACTGACCGCATGCATTCTGGACTAGCTCGTTGGCAGCCACCTTGGCTTCGTTCTCCTTCAAATCGATTATCGCCAGTTGTGTGCACCCTCTGACGGTCATTCCTAGCGCACGATCAGAACCCAGAACTAAATACGTACGATTGAATGAATGCGTTGCAGAAATCATTCCCTAGACCTCGCGCAGCCCCCGTGACCACACACACCTAACATAAAATATGATTCCTCAGTGACCCCACTGCAGCACATCCAGATGGAGACCACTTGCCTTATTTTCGAGAGAGAAGCAAGGAAGAACGCGGGGTGTCCTGCGCGAGGCAGCAGTACTCTGTAGCCTGGTAAGAGGGATCATGGCACGAGACGAGAGGGAAGAACGCGACGCGTAGGGAGTGAAACGAGCGAGAACGGCAAAACTCATGGTGAAGGCGATTCGGTGGAGAAGACAGGATGATATGGGAAAATTAGACGGGTCCCATTCAAGTCGCCACCACAGAGCCAGGTGACAATCTCAACTCGTCGCACAATTCCCACCCAGGATCCGAAAAATATCTTGCAATTAATGGAAGCATCGACATGCGGCGAGTTCACACATAACTATCAGTACCTCATAGTAGACCATATAAGCTAGTGACAGAAAAGAGCGTCGTATGGTGGGCTAGAAGGGTATCTGCAAAACAGGACAATTTGAACTCACTCACTCCAAAAGGTACAGAAACACGAGCAGTGAACGAGCGGATAGGATCCAAAAAAAAAAAAAAGGGAGTCTGGCGAACAAGAGTTTCAGACTTTAGATGCATGCAAACTTGGACTTGCGCCTCTGCAACTCCTCCATCCGAGAGTCAAGTTGTGCGCGGGCACGCTCCTTGGCCCGTCGCTCTTCGTCCAATCGAGACTCCAATGATTGCTTTTCCTCCACAATGGATCTCCGAACAGTAGCAACCTCCCGTCGAGCTTCCTGAAGCTCGTTGCGAAGCGCCTCTAATTGCGCGTTGAGGGAGTCTCGCTCCTTCACAAGTTCAGTCGCCTGCATTCGAGCTTTTCGCACTGTCGCCAGTGTCCCATGTCAGTATTCTGCACCAAGGCATGGAGTGGGGACGCACAATTCTTCTCAGAGTCACCCAGAGATGTCTCAAGTGTGCTCACAAGATCCATGTGAGTCGCCAGATCACTCTCACAGTGAGACAGCTGCTTGTTGAGCGTTTTGATCATTACCTCTTGTTCGTTAATATGTTTCGCCTGGTCTTCAATCCTGGCGGCCGCAGCTTTGGAATCCAAGGGGGATCCACTCGCAACGCTGACCGAAGCGACAGACGTCGCAGGTGAGTCCATCTGCGAATCTTTGGATGACGAAGGAGACAGAACCGATGACTGGGTGGATACACTAGAATGGGACTCCTGCGTCTTTGGTGCAGGTGGGGGCGGAACGGATGGAGGCGGGGTCGGTGGAGGAAGTTTGTTATTCAGACCATTTACCCTAGAGAATGTCATGTTACGATCTGATGTGACGCGCTGTGGAGTGTCCGGAACGCCAGAGTTGCGTGCTAACTGAGCCTGTAGATCGCGCATGACGTTTTCCTGCTTGTTCTTCTCCGTTTGCAACATATCCTTCTCGTCTATGACGTGTTGGAGGTTATTCTGCATCTCAGTGATCAAAGAACGATGTCTCTCCAGCTCTTCAGCGAGGGATTTCCGATCAAACGCTTCTCGGATAAGTTTTTTCTGCTCTGCGGTCGTCTTCTCGAGCTCAGTCTTGACTCTTCCCAACTCTCCGCGAAGTCCATCACTGTAGGACCGAGCAGTCACGAGCTCTTTCTCCATTGTCGCGATAATTTGCGCCTTTTCCTTGATAGTTTGACTCTGAGCGACCTGTGTCGCTGCAAATTCGCAGGATGCAGCAAGATGCGACTCGACCTGTTCCCTAAGCTTGTTCAGATCTTGGAGCGTAGCTTCCCGCTCGCTTGTACGCATCCTTTCCAATTCTGCTAGACTCGAGGCGGAATGCTGTCGCTCCCTCTCCACCGCTTGGGAGTGCTGCTCCTGCGAAGCTTTAAAGTCAGTACGCACGATCTCAAATTCTCCTTCAAGAAGCCGGTATTCGCGTAGAAGCTTGCCGTGTACGTCTGAGTGGTGCTGCTCGAGCTTAGCTAAAGCTGCTGCAGAGCGGCTACGTTCCTCATGAAGTGTACTTTCAGTGGCTACTCGCATCTCTTCAAGGGCAGTAGCATGCTGGTCCCGTGCATTCTGCAGGGCAGACGTCAAACTGACTAAAGCCTCTTTGTGGTCTGCTTCGAGTCTTTTGATAGCGTCCTCATGCTCTGTTACGGTTGCTAGGCATTCCTCATCATGCCGCAGGTTAGAGACACGGATGGCCTCAAGGTGTGCCTTCTTGAGCACAGCCACTTGGTCTTCGTGCCCACAAGTAATCTCTTGGAGGACAGCAGCTTGTTGTTCTTGGAGAGCTCGAATCGACGACTCGTGCTCCTCCTGGGTCTTTACAGCGGCAGCGGCAGCTTCCTGCTCTAGTCGTGTGATCACTTTTGTGAGATCCTCAATTTGCGCTTCCAGCTGCTCTCGGATGACCGCCATTGCAGTGGCATGTTCTCGTTTCATGTTCTCCCGTCGCGCTCTGTAGTCCTCCTCCTTGTTTGCAATAATCAGAGCATATTCGGACTTAAACTTTTC
>JBBPJS010000662.1:0-14766 GCA_038088835.1 Singerocomus rubriflavus | reverse complement strand
CCCCCCACTCCCCCTCATCTCCCTCTCAGCCGATAAATACAAGCTCTACAAGAAGCTCTCCAAGGCCGCTGCTAATCCATCCACTCCTCCTCGCGCTCGTCTTCCCGTACCGAAATCTCGTCCAGCCGAGTCCGTCCCTCTCCCTGGTTTCAACCCCTTCTCCCCCGTCAAAAAATCCACCAAGCACGATCACACACCCCGCCCTTCTGCCTCCCAGCACTCGCTGTCCTCACCGCATCCAAATCCATTCGCAACCCCCACTAAGAGTGTCTCAGATCTCCGTCCACGCACGACCACTCCATCTCCCGACCCGTTCCCGTCAATCTTGCCACCGCACCCGAACGCTACTTCTTCGCGTGATCACCCCGTGCTTGCAACTGCAGTCTCCCGTGCTCGAAAACGTTTACGTGGAGAACCAGTCTCACCTTCCCCCATCAAACCAAAGCGCCAGCGCATCCGTTCACAGGTTCTCCCGCCCAAACTAGAACAAGACTCCTCAAATAGTGAACACGAACCTGAACAAGATCTACCACAATGCGACTTTACTTCATCCTTTGTCATCGATTCCCCCGTAAAGGCTCCTGCAGGTGGCAAGTCGTTCAAACTATTATTTGACGATGCCCTTCCCACCCTCTCCATATCCAAGAAACCCGTGGGTCCATGTCTTGCACAGCTGAACACTCCTCTGGATCCAGGACAGCTAAGCGCTGCAGACCCTTCTCCTGACCTTTCACACAACCTCAGATCAAAGAGTGTTACATCCGGGCCGGAACATCCAGTCAACTGCATTCAGAACAAGATCTCTACCAAGATATTCCCTACGAAAGACTACACACCCGCACCGTTGCACAAGCCCACCTTTAAAATAGTAGCCCCCGAGCCATCCCAACCAAGGACTTCGATCAAACGTGTCCTAGATCGTGATGATCTAGCGATGCTTGAACACACTGAACGTAGCATTCCACCACAGTCACAATATTCCTTGATCCCGCCATCTCCGCCTCTGCAAGATTCAGTCAGTCGGGATACTGGCAAAGGAAAAGCAAAGGCGACCACTAGCCGGAAGAAGCCCAGAGTCACGGGTAATGAGAGTGATGAAGGGGTGGACGACCCCAACGACGTCACATTTAAAATAGCGACCATCAGTTTGGATCGGGCCAAGCAGTCCTGTCGACACGCCGACGTTCTTGAGTGGGACCCATTACTACATTTTAGAACCCGCAACCACGTCCCAGCTGCCGGGGAGCAGATTGATGCAAATCATCGCGCGCCGGGCACGTTCAGCGTGGACTTGCCTGATAAATTCCACCGCGTGCTAGCAATTTCACCATCGCAATACCAGAACGTCATGGAGGAACGTGTTGTCCGTGGATTATTGTACGGTGATCGTGTTGGACACTATGACCCTTCCAGAGGAGGAGATATATGGGACGCTGGTGAGACGGATGAAGGCACCCAAGGGGATGTAGAGACCGAGGATGACTGGGAGGGCGAACCCGTGCCTTGGGGGGTAGGGGAACTGTAACTTCGCGCACTGTATGTGGTTATGCTAGGCTGTTGTGCTTTCGCTTTGCAGTGCTTTCATATCAGTGCTTTCACGCCGTTTTTCTTGCCATGAAGTGCAGGATCTAACAGGCGGTGCATGTCTTCCACGTGTCCACTGGTGAACAACTTTCCCCGGTGAGTACAGCTCGTCAAATCTCAGGTCCTACTGGACTGTACGAAGATGCTTGGGTGAGTGTATGTGTAAGATATGCGCCATTGACGGCCCGAGACTAGATGACCAACGTTGTGCATGGACCTGGGCACGCTTCGTTGCATCGCCAGGTGTACACAGTCGGGCCACGCCCTTTACGCGTGTAGTCGGTCCTCCGTGTCTCGAGCAGGGTGCGTGGCTCGCCTGTTCAGACAGTTCATTCCCCCACATAATTGGTCAGTCTAACCATCCCGCATCCACAAGTCAATGACGAGAACAGCCTGCAAGAGTGCATAGCGTGAACGCAGCGAAGGGTATCACTTACCTATTTAACCTCCTTACCCTTGTTCCCAACTCCTTGTTCCCCGACACTTTAGCCCTCATAATCCCTCGACCGTAGCAAGCCCAAGAGTAACCTTAGCTTCTAATCGTCCCATCATCACTATCCCGTCTACGACCGACAATGTTTCATATTCTATTTCGTGACCCCGATGCCATGAGGAGACTCCTTGACACTATCATTGAGTCGCCCAATGGACGCCGCTCCATGTCTCGGTTGGCACGCACCTGCAAGGCAATGTGCGAACCCGCACTGGATGTGCTCTGGAGGGAGCTTGACTCACTTCTCCCACTTATCTCGCTGTTCCCTAATAATATAATGAAGAGAGCCCGCCGTCCAGGGCTCGGTTTGGTTGGTCGTTACTGCGGAGTATTTCACGCACTGCTGACAGACCACAATACAGGCCAAGGTGCCAAACGCCGAGGACTGGGACAGAATTCTCGCATACGGCGAACGTGTCCGCCGCATTGCATATATCGAGTCATCTCCGAGCGTCTCACCTTCCGTTTTCACCGTCATCGCAGAAAATCGCCCTCTGCCCTATATCTTGCCCCACTTGGAGACGCTCATATGGAGGGTAGACACTGCGGCGGGTTTGGAACGCTCCATACTTTTCATGAACCCCGAGTTGCAAAACTTGATCTTGGAGATCGGCACTAGGATTCCACAGCTTGGCGCCTATCTTACAAATGTTTGCAGCCATACCCAGCTCACCGCCCTCTCGTTTACCTCCCCCACCAGCCTTCCAGAAACGTTCACGGATCTCGTGCGTTCGCAGAATACACTCGAGAAACTAGCTTTGGTTGCACCTGGTGCCTTGTCCTCGCAAGTTGGACAGTGGGCTGCCTCTTTGCCTGCACTCCATACTCTCGAACTGGATCTCACCGGAAGGTCAATTATCGCCGTAGAAGGTTTCTTTGATGACATCGTTTCCTCCGGGGCAGCAACTCCCAGTGAGGCATCATCCGACAGTGGGGTTTTCTCGGGTGACGAGATAGACTTTACGGAGATTAAGAAATCATCGCTTCGCCTTACAGGCGACCTGCACTCGGGTGGTGTGTTTACGGACCTTCGGACCCTTCAGTTGACTGGTGAAGTTGCAAACATTGCTGTGTTCTTAAAGCATATCACGAGCGAGCTCACCAGTCTTGAGCTCGTCATTGAGGATCCCCCCGATATGGCTGACTGGCAGGATCTCTCAGTCTTGATATGTGAGCGGTTTAGTCGGACGCTCCTTTCTCTGAGGATTGGTGCAACTGGCGCATCTCGGTTTACGGAGCTTGTGCGAGCAACGTCTCGTGCGGCCGCAGATCAGCCCTCTCGTCACCTCCCACTCCAGTATCTCTCTTCTCTCCCTCTCCTCATCCGCCTCGAAATAGACCTGCCAGAGTCAACGCTCTTCTTTAATGAAGACTTGCGTTACATCGCCACAGCATGCCCCAACATCGAGACCCTACGGCTCTGCCCCATGGCTCGATTTGCAGGAACTTCAAGCCCAAGTCTCACCTTGGAAGGCATCGCAAATCTCACGCAAAGCTGTGTGCGACTACAGAATCTCGCACTCGTACTGGACGCGCGCTCGGGATCCACGGAAACGTTGTCCGCCCTCGAGGTTTCATCGAGGTCGCTTCTTCGTTTCCATGTGGGCCACTCCATTGTCAATGACCCTCTTCACACTACCATTCTTCTTAGTCACCTTGCACCGTACCTCGAGTCGTTGAAGTGGTTCCACGAGAAGAACCGTCCAGGCTATGTGGAAGCCAATGCCCAGGGTTGGCAGAAGGTGTCGGATTGGTTGCCACACCTTCAAAGCTTGCGCCTCATGGAAAGGACCAAGGCTCTTGGACGGGAGGTTAAAAGGTCTACAAAGGAGCAAAGCGTTGACGCTACAATCAAAAAGACTTATGTTAACAAGTTTGCTCATGTTAGACCCAAGACCACCGAGCAGGGAACCCAGTCATCACCAACTCTCGTGGATCGAATGGTTCAAATCAAACCCGATCTACTTTCTGTCTTTGTGGATGCGACACCGACCTGCGTCGAGGCTGTAGTCGATGCAACACCCGAAGTTACTCACCAGTCTGTCGGTGTCGGACCTGAGATGGCTGATGCCGAAGTCGACGCTTTGCCACCCCGAGATCTCATGGAGACCTCTTTTGACGACACTGCGTACCTCTTTCAAAAATGTGGTGATTTGCATGCAATCCCCTCTGTTCTCCCTACTATTCTCACTGGGCTGTTCGCCATCGCGTGCCGTGTTTTCCTTACATACTCTCTCTCACTCCCCAAGTCTATGCTTGACAAATCGCTTTCTATGCTCCATGCCCCAAAAAAGAATGGCGATGAGCCATCAAACGAAAAACACGACCTCCAAGGACTTCCATGGAATCCCGCTCCATCGACGGTTGAACTCTTGGACCATGACACCCCTCCTGTTTGTCTATGAATTCCCTTCTGCGGCGGACGGTTTTACTCATATAGTACACGGGTGCTGGCGCTTGTTGTAGGGTTACTATCATGAATACTATTCTAACGCAGACTGGAAAGGAAGAGACTCGATTGAACACGTTGATGCAGTGACTGTGTCATCGTCAGGCAGTGAGGACAGCGGACAGGGATGTTCCAAAAAAGGAAAAAATGGGAGTGTGGAACAAACAACGACAAACATCTTTGCGACGCGTCAGTACACGTTGCATGTCGGCCAGCCGTATTCGCGGTCATACTATCATCTAGCGATGGCTGAAGTAAAGAAACAGGAAAGAGACTTCACTCCGGAAGTAAATGCCTTGCTACCGGAAACACAGACACTCTCCAAGGTATGCAGCTCAGTCCCAACATCCATAATCGTAACTCAAATGCTTTACGATCAGTCCGGTAAGCTTCCAGAGGCCCTGGATAAGCTCTTCGCTCTGGAAAAGCAAACCAGAAATGTACGTTCACAGTGCTTCAAGGACCAGTTGTCTCACCGATGACGTAGGCTTCAGATCTGCCTTCTACTACGCGTCTCGTGAAAGCAGCACTAGAGCAATGTTACGAAGCGCAGGACTATGCCCAGCTCAATGCTGCCATCAATTTATTGAGCAAGAAACACGGGCAGCTCAAGGGCGCTGTGCAAGCTATGGTGGAGCAGGCCATGGCATGGCTGGCGGAAATCAGACAACGGGAAGGTGACGCAAAATGGCTGGAGCTGGTCGAGACGTTGCGATCGGTCACCGAGGGAAAGGTACATCAGAAGAAGTATTTCTGCCAGCTGCCAGCTAAGTCGTATGATTAGATTTTCCTCGAGACTCCTCGGGCACGCGTGACCCTCCTACTCTCTCACTACCATGAAAGCCTCTCGAAATTGTCATCTACCAAGGCATCTGCCGTCAAGGAATCGCTTCAAACAGCGTCTGATTTACTCTCTGATCTCCAAGTGGAAACATATTCGTCAATGGAACGGAGAGAAAAAACCGAATTCATTCTGGAACAAATGCGGTTACTGATCGCGCTTGCACGCCTGAAGGATGCCGAGGTTGCGGGTAAGGGTAAAACAGAGGAGAAGAATGCAATTGGAGGAGGGGAATCCGAGTGGGTCAAGGCAAGAGTTGGTGGTCGTAAGGTCAACGAGACATTCCTCAAAGCAAAGGAGAATGAGGTTCGCCGGAGCATTCTGTCCTGAATACCCATTTACACCTTTCATTAATATCACTTAAACAGGACCTCAAGCTCAAGTTCTACGATTTAATGATCCAACAAGCACTACATCAAACGGCGTACTTGGAAGTTGCAAAGCACTACGAAAGAGTATGGGATACACCGTCGATACAAGACGATGAGAGTAAAAGCCGCGCGGTGAGTTCCTTGAACATGTAGTCTATCAGTTGAATTCACCTGATCCCGATTACTGTAGGCGCTTGAACACATTGTCTATTATGTCGTCCTTGCCCCCCACAACAATGAACAGTCGGACATGTTACACCATTGGTTTGTGAACCCCGCTTTGGAGAAACTTGAACTGCATTAGTACGGAATTTTGCAATGATATTTTAGCAGTGCTGAACTTCCTTCCAGTAACCTAGTCAAATCCTTCGTGACACGAGAGTTAATGAGATGGCCAGGAATCGAATCGATTTATGGTCCTTTTCTGCGAACAACACCCGTATTTTCCAATGCTGCACAATGGGAAGACCTCCACACTCGTGTGATTGAACACGTGAGTCTCACTGCAGCGTTAGCGCACTCAGACTGACCACGTTCAGAATATCCGAGTCGTCTCCCAGTATTATACCCGAATTAGGGTGTCCCGCCTAACAACTCTCCTTGACCTTACACCACAACAAACGGAAGAGACACTTGCGCGCCTAGTCGTTTCCAAAACCATCTGGGCGCGGATGGACCGTCCAGCAGGGATTGTGAATTTCACACCCAAACGGAGTGCTGAGGATGTAATGAATGATTGGAGCTCAGACATGCAAAGACTACTTGGCCTTGTAGAGAAGACATGGATGGGAATGAATGCAGCCTTGGCTGCACAGTCACGTGTCAAGGCATAATCTGGACTGTGTTGTATTGCTAGTTTATGCACTCACATCCACAAGTGCGGAAAGGATTGAAAAGTGTCCTGAGCTATCAACTTCCAAAAAGCTGTTCCTCTGACGGGCTTGAAGGTCGTTTGATCTGATCATCTACCAAGTGTGACGGTCGCACACCGTTTTTCTGACGTTCGACGTACTCCTGTCCGCGACTCCAAGTATTTCCCATACCACTGTTGAGATTGAGGATTGCGCGCCAACGCTTGCGAGCGCGGAGAGCACTCTCATCGAGTGCCATCTTGCGCTCTACAGACTTGTAAACCTTGTCCTCTCTCTCGAACGTGCGGTCGATCTCTGACAGGAAGACGGCGCCATACGACTCGGCCTCCATGCATGCAAATGTGTTCGCAATGTCATACTCTGCACGCAAGGCACGGAATTCTGCGACCGCACGGGTATAAGCGATGGTGAGTGACACCTGGTGGTGTCTGTGGAGGTTAGCAGCGAAAAGCACTACACTGGAAAGTGGAATCAGTGAGACGCCGAATAGCAACAGTGGTACTGCTTACTCTTCTGCTGTTGGGTTCTTGGTTCGCTGGCTCAACCGCGTCCAGTCCTTTCCTCTCAGTGGATGTTCTGGCTCAACCAGCTGACCCTCCACGATGGAGACTGGTCTGAATGCCTCGAACGGATGGTCCCTGAAAAATTGGAGTCGAAGTTTGTCCTCCAGATATTTGATAGTCAAGGGGTGCATCTTTGGAGGTCGAAGATTTGATGCGGACGGCTTGCCCGAGGGATTTTCTGCCTCGAGGGTTTTGAATGGAGGGGAGCGGGAGGGGAGCGGGAGGGGAGGATACTGTAGCACTGCTTGATACCACAGAGGCTCCTCGCGAATGTAGTTTGCCTGCATGAGGCGGGAGACCTGCTTGTGCACCTGCGACACGATCCGGCGTACCATGGTCGAGGGAGGGAGTCGGTGTTCACCCTTTTAAAATAAATATTTATGTGCAAATGCAAAAATATTATTTTAATCGACGACCATGGAGGAGGAAGAGACAGAACTGAGGAATCCGTTTCCCTCTCCCCCTTCCCAATATTCCAACTACACCGCACACAACCTCAAACTGCTCGACCTGCTCAGAGAGCGTGTCAAAGACCGAGATGTTGATATCAGCTCCGTGAATCAGCATGACACCTTGTCTGACCAGATCGATATTCCCCCGTGGCCACTCATTCAACTAGAGAAGCCCAGGGTCGATTGGATTCTTGAGGAGGGACATTACAATGTCTTCGGTAATACGTGGTTTGTATGGCCCATTCCTCCAGGTGCCAGCAGTCCTTGACACGGTCTTCCAAGGTCAAGGAGACTATTCCCTCGTTGGCTGAATTAGGCGGACACCAACTCTATCCAGTCGATCCGAGTATAGGTGAGCTGGAAGTCCAATTCTATACCATGCATACACTGTTCATCGTATTACTAGATCGTCGTCCTGCACTATCATCTGTCCTCCGCTCTCTTCTGGTCACATACTCCGATCTCACAGGTGTCATTCTCGCCCCACCACCGCCCCCGTACTCTACCGTCCCTCCCGAATGGCAACGACATGTGGAATGGATCACCGTGCTCGCCCAGAATTTAATGGCTGCCGCAAATGACTTGCGTCCAGTCCAGGTCGGTTCGCTCAGAGCACTCTCGTTGTAGAATATAAAATGCAACGGTATAGGCAAGAGGTCATCTCGAAAGCATGATGCAGCGCCAACTAGAGCTTCGTCGCGAGGAAACAGTTGCTATCCACACGTTCGGTGCATTTTTGTCGCAGCTTGTCATCCATTCTGATGTGATTGTTTGTCGTTAGTAAATGTGATGAGCTCGAAGCACGACTTTTGGAGCTACGCACTACGATTCTCGATGCTGCATCTCCTCCTACCGCTTCTAACCCGAGCCTGCAAGGACAGGTAGGTTCTACTTTAAACACATGTTTCCCATGATATTCAGTAGGCTCCACCAGTGCGCGTCGCCCATTGTGACCATTGAAGGTGTTTTGCGCTGGGCCGAACAGCTAGCTTGAACTTGGTAGATCATCTCAAGTGTCTTGTACGAAGTATTAGACGAATGTTATGCTTTAACTGTGTTCGGAGTGTCGGGGGTCTAGCTCCAGCACTTGGTTCTCCTCTTCATCTGACTGGAATGGCCACTCGACGAAGGATTGGGGTGCGCCTTGCCACGACAGAGGCCGCCAGGCGTCAGCTCATGCAGCCCGTCGTGTGCTGGGAGAAAGTCTGGGTTACTCCAGAGAACGCATCCTCCAACTCAACGATGAAGGTGTACAAATGGGTGAAAACCGACAAAAAGCAGGTGTGTCTCCAGATCTGCGAGATGATACACAATGTGATTCGTAGTTGTGGACTTCTACAAGCAATTTAGCGGTGATGAGGAAGAAGCTGACGAGCCTCTCGCCCCTCTCCCAGACGAACCCGAGGTTGTGGAGGGCGACGAAGACATGGACCAGGATGAACCAGCCGCGTCTGTCGCGCCTGATGGCACCACTCACGACGCGACAGAACCCAATTTTGTAAACCAGGAAGCCCACTCTGAGCCTCAGACAAAGCCCTCATCACCAACGCCTCCAGCTCTGTCGCTCCAGCAGACAGAGCCCATACTGACCGTCGACGAAGGAGCAGATATACTAGATGCGTCGTTCAAGGCGTTGGATGTAGGCATAAACGTTGACGTCGGTGTACATGAGAGTGCTGGCCAAGAGGACGTCGGGGAGCTGGACATGAGTGTTCTTGGTCCTCATAGCACGCCTTACGAGGGTGTACATGACCTTGGCCAGCTGGATGGCGCGCACGGATTGCTAGGTGATCCGCTGATGGATGCCGCCGGGGATCCGTTTGCTCCATCTATGGGGCACCAACCAACGGGTCAGGAGACGACAGAATAGTGTACGTCCAGGGAATTCTTACCATCTGGGACATGAAACTGATTTATGTTTCATCAGACCCCGTATTTGCTCTCCCTTTCTGCTAGGATGCGCCGTTCTCTTCCAACATCCTTGTCTTGCACCTGTTGCATCCGTCGTTCTGTCCCCACTGCACCGGTCTGCCTGTGCTAGATCTCATCATTCAAAGCTGCTTCGCTTCTCGCGTACATGGCATCCAATGTGCTTCGCTACGGTAGTCGCTCGTTGGTTGTTACAGGCATCCATACATACATAACTTGTGCTAATTGGCTGTACTTGGTGTTGCTTCGACAAACAGTCCTAAAGCAGACTACGCGATAAATACCGGGGCGACTCACACACCCTGGTTCCACTCGAACGGCCATCTCCTCGACCATGGCCGCTTCACTACAAGCACTCGTCCTTACTCAATATCCAACTCCGTTCTTCTCTTTTGCAGAACTTGCACTTTCAACCTTGGCTCTAGGTCCCCTGCCAAGTTTTGTTCCTCTGGTTCTCCTCCTGTCTGTATTAATGATCCACGGGCAAAGAATTGCCCACCGTCAGACCCGAGGGCGGGAATTGCTTTGTTCATGGATCTCTGTTACAGCAGGTTCTGGTCTCGCCCACTGGAGGGCCCTGACTACAGCGCTCTCTAGCCCCACCCAGTCTCTGACTGCAATCGTCGTGCTATCTGGAGTGACCTACTCACTCGTAGTGCTCTCCATCTACCTCGACATTCGCCTCAAGTGTCGGCTAAATACCTACTGGGCACAGTTTACGCTTTTCCCAGCACTCTGGACAACGTGTTGGTGCTTTGCATCACATTTGTCTCCCGTCGGTCGTCTACTGAATTGGTGGCCAGCCCCGGTTCCCTCTCCGTACAGTTGGATGTTGCCCATTACTGGTCCAGCCGGAATCGATTGGGTCGTTGCAGCATGGGCCGTGGTATGTTCTGAGCTTGTGGCCCAGTGGCTCATGGGTCCTTCGGAAAATGAGCATTTAGATGCACACAGCAAACCATCGCTAGTGTCTTCCAGATCAAAAAGACTTCTAGCACTAGTGACAGTGCTCCTCGGTCTCACATTTCCCTCATATGTATCCCATACTTTGCTTCCTCGTGCCGATGTTGTTGATCATACACCCCTTACGGTCGGTTGTGCGCTGGCTAATCCGTTGGATGGAAGTCATCCCAGCTTGGAGGACTTCATCAGCGAAACGGGCAAGATGAACGCAGCGGATGTCATCCTTTGGCCCGAAAGTGCAGCAGTGTTTAACTCAGAGAGGGAACGGGAGGATGCGTTTGAGAAGGTTCGACAGCTTAAAATCCATGGGATCGTTGGCATAGCCTTTGACGAGTATATCATGGGCGATCCAGCACATATGAGGAACGGATTCGCACTCGTCCACAAGGGTCAAAAGCCAGGCGATGAAGTTATCCAGTATTACAAACGCAATCTTGTGCCATGTGAGTAGCAGTCGCTGTTTTGTTGGTTTTTCTTGTTCTTCTGACAACGAAATAAAGTTACAGAGTCATTCTCAAAGATACCATCCGTTGATCCACCCGTAATCACTCATTGGCAGCTGAAGAGTCCCAAGGGCATAACCAAGCCGGATTGGGCCCCAGCACCAAACTATACGCGACCCCTTCTTATTACCTCGTCTATATGTCTGGACTTTACATCGCCAAACGTATTCACGGACCTGAATGCTCGACCATCTCTCATCCTGGGGCCAGCCCGCACTTGGGATTCTATTGTCGGACTCGCCATGTGGGAACAAGCGACAGCTAGGGCAAACGAACTTGGCAGCATGGTTTTGTGGTGCGATGGTGGCTTGACGGGGGTCAGTGGTGTAGGAGGTGGTCAAATTCACGAGCCCATGCAAGTTGGTGGTGGTTCTTGGATGAGAACGATTGGGGTACCATACCCATTCGACGAGAATCGTACGCTCTACGCCAAGATGGGCGATTTCTCGGTGGTCGTCCTCCTGGTGGCATTGATGGGTGGAGGTGTTGCCAGCAATTTCTTGCTAATGTGGGCTGGCCGTGGAACCGCGAGAGTGATGACAGCGGGCAAGGAGGCTCTTCACAGAGTTCCGTTGGTGCACCGCTTGGTTTCCTCAACGTCAATAGCGGACGCTACTTTGCTGGAAGCAGGAGACGTTGGAGAACATCAGAGTTTACTGGGATAAGTGGGTGGTGTCTCCAATTTGATTGTGATTCATTCTGGTGTGGTATGCACTATTGGCAAAATGATTTCTGTACGATTTCACACAGATTATGTTTGATACGATGAGCAGTTTCCGATCATACATGGGTACCAAACGTACTCTGAGAAGCCTGAGGCTTGAGGAACGAACGTGATTCTGTTTATCATATAGAACAGCTCCGAGCGCTTCGATACATGTGTCTTTCATGATTACCTGCGTAGCCATGATGATACACCAAGAAACCACGCCGATCTGATTCCCGTTTGCTCTTCTTCGCCCCAAGATGCTTGGCCGCACACCCAGGTAGGCACCTTCTCCAAGCTGACTGTTCTAGGGCCGTGAGGGAGACATGCGACCCATGATGTGAGGGGCCTCCATGTGCAGCGGATAGACACTGACCCACCGTCCCGGCTTTCTACAGAAGGGAAAACAGCCTTGCAGGTCTCGGGGGTGTGAATTCCGGTGACTAGGCTAAGTTTGTGTGGAAGAAGTGCCGTCTGCAGACCATGAGGGGTCAACTGCAGTGTGCGCAGATGCCGGTCATTATTGGTGGCCGATAATGGTGCAAGGTAAGAAGACGAGATCTGACGGACATGACGGGAGAATCGACAGGGCCGAGGGTATCTAGTGATTGTATCCTTGCTCGTTCTTGATTGTTAATGCCAACTCGACGTACTGACGTTCAACTTGGCCGTCTTTGAGGAAGGGTGTGGCAATGGTGTGATTATATAATCATACCAAAAGAGGGCGAGGTCGATCATATATTGGGATGTGCCGCGAGGGAGACGCACAAAAGTCGAACGGGATCTCTGGTGTACACGAGGTGAGTGGAACGCAGGTGATAGGACTTTTCTATCCCCCTTTCATGACATCCAAAACTCCTGGCTGACACGCACAAGTCACGCTTTGCAGGCCCCCGTTTCGTTCAAAGGTCGCGGCTCGTCCAGCGCCCGTCTTCACACAAGTCCGTATCTCGAGGACTTGACGAGGACACAACGTCGGCCCACAACTTCCTTCAGTCGAAGCTACCTCGCGGCCTTCGTGGCTCCTTGCGCAGCTCGACTCACTCCTTTGATCCTTCCCGACTCTTGGCTCGCGCCTTCCCCCGCTCGGCCAATTCTCGTCTCTTTGGAAAGAGGCAGCCCGCACCTACAAAAGAACCCGACGCATCCCCGTTTGACGACAGTTCTGGTGACTTTGAGCTCATTGCCAGCGACGACGTCCCACCTCTCCCTACCGCTGACTGTCTTGCTGCTTCGCACACTCCCGAGGATCGCATTCCAGCGTCCCTTAGTGGGTCCTCGGTAACCACACCACCCCAACCGTCACTCTCACGCACCAAATCCACCCCTTTTCGTCTCAAGAACTTATCCAAAGTCTCTATCCATCTCTCTTCCTTTACAGACAGCAGGACATCTTCATCCCGCACCCGCACTGCAACCAACGAATCCGACCTTTGCCTTGCGTTTCCCAAACCACCAACTCACATTCCCACTCCAGAGACATCCGTTCCAGGTGCTTCCCTGACATCCGACACTCCTACTCGACTCCTTGAGTCTTCCGTGCTCGACGCATCGACATCCTCGTCTACCAAGTACGATCTATTTCCAGGTGGCTACGCCTTGCTTGCAGGTCCGGTCATCACCGAAGAAGCGCCTGATATCAAGCCCGAGCCTCCAGTTCTAGTCGCATCAGCTGCCTCTGCCGGACATTCCCTGAAACCTTTGAGACCAAAACATAGATTTGCTGGTTCTTTGAAGCGTTTCAAGTCTCTTTCACAAATTCTCCGCGACTCGTTTGTACCTCATCCTGTTGACGCATCGTCCGTTGACACCATCAGGAGTAGGAAACGTCGAGATCACATACACGCGTTTGATTACAACTCTGCATCCAACGATTTAGCTAACCATCTCACTGCTCCCGTATCCCCTGTACCAGAGCATCCCATTGACTCCGCTCACTCTTCTCCGATATCTTTCACTGTTGGCAACGTCGAGAGTGGTGACTCATCGCCTCCTACTTCTATTTCCTCTTTACCCGAAGGATCCTCCCCTACACCCATCCCTATACCACCACCCCTCCGAAGGAAGCACTCTGCACCAGCAGGACTTGGTGGCAGTCACGTGTCTCCTGTGACTCATTACCAGCTGGTGAATCCGTCAGAGCTGGCCGCATCTCCAACTCCGTTCATAAGGAGCTCGCTGGCAAACTCTGCAAGATCGTCATTCCTACCTCCATCTCCCTCCTGGCTCAGTCGGAACGTAGCCCATCTTGATCCGGCCGATATATCTACCCCCTTCCCTCCATCGCGCATTTCTGCACTCAGTGATTCAGAGCACCTCAAGATCCCCGAGATTACTGCATTCTATCCATCTGCACTCTTTGCACCCGACTCGCCTTATCCGCTACCCATTCCACCACCGTGTATCCCTGTCCCACCTCCGCAGTCGCGTCCGCCAACTACCTCGCCTTGCAGACCAATATTACAGCCCCTCCTGACAGACGTCTGCCCAGAAAGTCCAGAATCAGACATAGGATCATTCGTAACATCACCTACACCACTTGAGAGCACGCTTTATTCCCCTACTTCGAGTGCCACTCCCACTACTGTATTTGCTTCTGCACTTCCATCACCTTCGCCACAGTTCCGTCGCCGGCTATCAAATATTAGTCAGATCTCCGTTGAGCGCCACCGGCATTCCATCGCAAGACTCAAGAAATCTCGCACATCTAGCCCTCGAACTCATCGTCAGCCCTCGTTTAGAGCATCCAAGACATCCCTTCACCCATTATACAAGGTCATTTCCTCGTCAGTACGCACTCCTTGTCACTGATTACCTACAGGATCTCTCCGCGCGTAACCACTTGTCTAACGGTCCAAAGTTCCGTCTTGTCAAAGCGCCTCCGTCCCCCGTCACTTGGTACGATTTCGGTTTTGTGTTTGACCGGTTCCATAAACTCAGTTGTCCCATCTAGTGAAAGCTCGGACCATCGGACAATTTTCATACCTTCTAAACAATCCGACTCCCCTTTTTCTCTCGTCTATAGCATGACCACACACCG
>JBBPJS010000661.1:0-14770 GCA_038088835.1 Singerocomus rubriflavus | reverse complement strand
CCCGCGCCAACACCGCAACCCTCAACGACCTCTTTCCGTCCCCCTCCACCCCCGCCTCTAGGCGTCTCTCCGTCCCTGCCACCGTCATCCCCTCCGAATCTCCCCTCACTACCGATCCCCAAGACTCCTTGCCCTCTCTTTCCTCCGCCGATGCCTTCTCCAGCGCTCCCCCTAGCATCTCCTCCGGAACACGATCTCGCAGCGCTACCTTGGCCACCAAATCAAAGAAGGGCATGCTCGGCTTCATGTCCGACTTTCTCAATACCTCAAAGCGTCCCGAGATCAGCACCCCCTACGATCCCGTCCATCTCACCCATGTCGGCTTCAACTCCTCCACCGGTGAATTCACCGGCTTGCCCAAAGAATGGCAGCAGTTGCTACAGGAGAGCGGCATCTCCAGATCAGAGCAAGAAAAGAATCCCCAAGCCGTCATGGACATCGTCAAGTTCTATCAAGAAGGTCACGGCGACGTCTGGGACAAGATGGGCGCCGTCGAAACGTCCCCCTACCTTCCCGGTCAAAAGACTCATGTCGACACTGCCTTGCAGAACTCGGTTCGTGTCGTCTTCTCGTCCAGTCACCTCTTGCTTGCTCACCCCTGTCTTCCAGCGCCCTGCGCCACCACCCCCCAAGAAATCTAACCCATCTCCCATCATTCCATCTCCCCCAACTCCTTCCGCTCCTTCTCCCAGCTCGTTTCGCCCCGCTCCAGCTCCACCTACCACCGCATTACCCTCCCTTGATCGCTCTACTTCCCAGCGCACTCCAGTTCGGTCGAACAAGCCCCAAGATCTCGGCCGTGCAAACACTACCACTACTCGGACGAGACGGCCTCCTAGCGTTGGCGCCACTCAAGCGCCTCCCCAAACTGGTGCGCCAAAGCCACCTAAACACTCATATCGATCCTCCCGATCTGATAACACACTTAAAGGCGCACAACCTCCAAGGGAAAAAGATCCAAGAGCGGTACAGCAAGCCCAGCAGCCCAGCCCCGCCGTCGCCAGCTTGGCTAAGACCGCCGGCGTTGCCACTCCCCGACGCAGGGAGAAGAAGGACAAGGACAAGGAGAGTTCGGACGACATCATCCGACGCTTGCAACAGATTTGTACCGATGCCGACCCGACAAAACTTTACCGAAATTTGGTAAAGATCGGCCAGGGGTGAGCTATTTACCTTTTCGCGGTGCTGCCGACGGTTGACGCTTCGTCATCCCAGAGCTTCTGGCGGCGTGTACACCGCTTACCAGGTCGGAACGAACCTGTCCGTTGCGATCAAACAAATGGATCTCGACAAGCAGCCCAAGAAAGACTTGATCATCAATGAAATTCTCGTTATGCGAGCCTCGAGACATCCCAACATCGTCAATTACATTGACTCGTTCTTGCACAAGAACGACCTTTGGGTCGTTATGGAGTACATGGAAGGAGGCTCGCTCACGGATGTGGTGACGGCGAATTTGATGACCGAAGGACAGATAGCAGCGGTGTCGAGGGAAACAGCACAGGGCCTTGAACACTTGCACCGACATGGTGTCATTCATCGCGACATCAAGAGCGACAATGTTTTACTGAGCATGAATGGCGATATCAAACTGAGTGAGTCATTGGACCCCGTTTGCACGGTCGCGACTGATGCGTATACCTTGTATAGCCGACTTTGGTTTCTGTGCCCAGATATCGGACCCTAACAATTCGAAACGTACGACCATGGTTGGTACCCCGTACTGGATGGCACCAGAAGTCGTCACTCGCAAGGAATATGGTCCGAAAGTAGACATATGGAGTTTAGGTATCATGGCCATTGGCAAGTTCGACAGTCTACGCCCTAGTTTGACCTCCTCATTCTGTTGTCAGAAATGATCGAGGGCGAACCCCCGTACCTCAATCAAAATCCATTGAAAGCTTTGTATTTGATTGCAACGAATGGCACGCCTACCATCGCCAACCCAGAGGCGCTTTCTCCAGTATTTAGCGACTACTTGGCGAAAACCTTGGAGGTTGACGCCGAAAAACGGCCCACGGCGTCACAGTTGCTCGAAGTGAGTTCACTCTTTGGACATTTCATTCGTACCATGCTCAACTTGGTTCAGCATCCCTTCTTCAAACTCTGTGAACCACTTCGTACACTTTCTCCACTGATCAAAGCTGCTCGTGAAATTGCAAAATCCAAGTAACCATGAGGCTACAAGCCACCCGTGCTTCCTTTTGAACGTTTGGTTACGTTCGCCGAATGCCTGGTATGGACGACATCCGTTTTGTCATGTCTCACTCCTATCCTTTTTTTTTTTTGCATCCACTGCCATACACCACTCTGATACGTTACTTCTTTTCCTTGAAAATACCTACCCCGGCAGTTTCTGGAGTGTACCTGTACCCGCGGGTTCCTCTTTTATATCCTTGTAATACCTTATATGCTGGCCCCCCACCTAGCTTTTTCATGTGACCCGGATAGACTAGCGCTCGAAAATACCACTTTTTTTTGGGCGTGCAATTACAGTAAATCGACAACGGATATAGTGTATTTCCCCACAAAAGTGTTTTAAAAAAATAAGCAGTTTGGCTTGGCTAACTAGACAAAATCCCGCGCTGACGAAGTGGTCAAAAGTCTATTCTAATAATCGGGGCTCCAACCTGATGCATGGTTCCTCAATCAGGGTGGGAATGTAGGGAACCAGTAATCATGGACGTACCGTGGTAGATCGTCGCCAGGTTGACGATATCCGTTGCTTCCGCAATGAGCTCGTTCACCGTATACTCTACACTGAGTGACTTGTCTAGTTTGCGAGCCACAGAGTTGAGTGCACGGTCCGCTGCCTCATTGATGGGCGGGCTTGCTGCGGGATCATGATCCAGTCCGAACCGTGAATGTTCCGCAGAAACGCGTGCAACAGGTTCGTTTGTGCTGTCTTGAATCTTTCTGATCTTGAGTTCGCTCGCGGTCCTGGGGGAGAGGGGAACAGTGAGCCTTGTCTACCAAGAGGGACAAAGCAACAAGCTGGACGAACCAAGAATGGAGTGGATCGTGCTTGAAGACTTCCAGTACAGTCATGATAACATCAGACCGCTCGCGGAGAACGCGTAGGGTCTCTTCTGCGCACCGCTGGAATACGCCCTGAGTGCCTGAATAGCCCATCCCGTCCACCATATCGCGCGTCATCCGGAATGGCACGCGTTCCGGAACTCGCAGTAGCTTTCCCTGAAGTGGGGTGGTGTCACATGAGATACACGACACAATGGTCGGCGTGCATGCGCACTTACTTGGTCAAAGGCAATCCCTAGATCAATATGCACGACCTCCCCAGTCCCATTGTCCATCAAAATATTGGATACGTGTCGATCTCCTAGACCCAGTACATGGCCCACAATCGACGTGGTCGCGACGCTACGTATGTAGTTCAGTCGCATCGCAAACCAGGCGATGGGTGACTTGTGCTTCTCAGTGAAATAGTGCCTCATAACAGGCGCTGTCTTGTTACAGATTTCTTTAAAGTGCGCGACCATCGCATCCACCCTGCCTTGGTGGTGTTCTCGTGTTTGTTTGAGACTTGCGAGAATGTCGGCGTGCTTGGGATCGTTGGGGCGATACCTTGAGGAGGATGTACGTCAACCTAATTCGTATAGTTTGACCGTATCTACCTACTTTGGATGGGCTATCCCTAGCCAAATCTGGAGTGGGACTGTATTGCCGACGAACTCCAGAACTCCGGCCTGGGCTGCAAGAGGCAAGACGACATATCCGCGAACTTTCAGGTTACGCTTTTTGGTCTCCCTATCGCACTTTAGGACGACATTGACCAGGTCAAAGACTTGTTCCATGACAGCATCCTGTCGCAGGTCGTCGTTCCCGCCCTTGAACTTTGGGACGAAATCAGTTTCCCTGAGGTAAGACTCGTGCTTGCCGACTGCTTACCAATTGCTTGTATTTTTCACCATCAGAGCCGTAACAAGTGCTGATCTTTGGGAGATTGACTCCTCCTGCCGTCGTGAAACTGGGGTCATAGTGGTTGATCCAGACACAGTGGTCGTACTTCAACGTGGCATCAATAGCTGGGTGAGATGTGACAACTGGTACCCGAATATCGCGAAGCCGTCGAATCGTCAGGTTATCGGGGATATGCAACAAACCCTTGACTTTCTTGATAACACGATTGTCCCTGACAGGGTACTTGGCCCACTCGATAGATGCATCACACACTTGCTCGATCGCTTTGACACGAGTGGAATATCGTGGATCATTGAGTAGTCGATCAAAGATGTCAGATGCAGCATTGGAACGGTCGACTTGGGCTTGCGATAATGCTGGCTCGTGACGACTGGACAATCTTCTACTTGATGACGACTGCCCGGATCTCTCGGGTCGTATGCAGTAGACTTGATACAAGCTGTGGAATGGGTGTTCTTGACACATTCGGATAACGAGCTCTTGAAGTATTTGTTGGCTTATTGGCAGTTCGCCCTGTGGAGGCTGAGACATACGGGCAGAAAGCTGATGAGAAAGGAAAACAAATTTCCTCGAGGGTATTCGAGCGACAGCCTTCTTAAACGTGTCTTGTAGTCTATGATCCTCAAAGTTCGCAAACCACAAAGAACAAAGGCGGATAGGCACGTCATCGTCGAAGACGTCCGAGGCTGCGAGGCACCGCGAATACATATCGATGGCAAGGTCGAGGAACGTGATTAGCGCCCCATGGTGTTGCTTGTAAGCCTCTTCATCTTCCGCCAGAACGGCCTTGGCTTTCTTCTGGTCCTCGAAGAGGGCGTAATACTCATTTGAGCCTGGGTGAGTTCGAAGGAGTTGACTCTCTCTCTGTTTGATTTCCTGACTCTTGCGGTCCATGTATATCTTCCATCGCACGGCATCCGGTGACTTCATGATAGCATGATACTGGTGTTCTGCGAAGTGTGCACATTTGTGGAAGACGCCAGCACACGAATCTCCGTGAGTGTTGGCTTGTTCTTCCACCCCCATAGCAAGTGCTGTCGCTGCGTCAAAGTATTTGTGCTTAATATCCATCGGCTTTTCTAAGCACGCTTCCGAAATCCAGGATCCCTGACGTATTAGGACGTCGTTGTTAAGAGCGCTGATATGGCTGTGACGGTGCACCCACCAAATGTGCCACAGAGAGTGCTCGTTCGACGACTAGCTCAGGCTCACCCAAAGCAATTTGGTTCTGTTGAAGAAGATCCTTCAAAAATTGAACAGCTAATTTTTGTTCATTTTGAAGCCAAAGGACGTGCGCAAACTCTTGTGACACCTCATGAGTGGGGATGCCCTCAAGACGTCGGGCCTTCACGATAGAGTTTAGTGCCACTTGAAGTTTGTTCGACATTCGTGCCGCAGCGGAAAGACGGACAAGACAGCGCTTCTCGAGTTCTAGTAGACTGCTGCTAAATGGTGTAATCATGTCCCCAATCCTTTCACGCTCTTCCTTCCGCCTGGCAGAGCGAATCAGGGATGCCCTAGTGGCTAGTATCCGTTCGAGACTGCTGAATCTGAATGTAGTTATGAGCACATAGTCAACCACTTAGTGTTGAATCCTCACTCAAACTCAGGATCAATGTCAACAAGCTGCGAAATCGACTGGATATCCGGAGACTTGCAACTGAGGTAGTCTTGGACCGGCTGTCGTCTCCACTGTGTAAGCTGATTGAGAGACATAATATTCCGAGCTATCTCTCGGATCTCCGTGATGTCTTCATTTCCAAGAGTTCGTAGACGTTCCATGGCATCACAGAGGGCGGAATGGATAGTGGCGTCGATGATGTATGGGTCCCTTTCGCGATAAATGGCACGGAGTGCACGGTAAAGGGCAATGTTGGAATCATGGAAGTCTCCAGTATCGGGCAAATCCCAAGTCTCTGTGCGCCATCCTAGTTGATAAGTCATGGTCGATGAAGCTTCACCTGACTGAAATCCTTTTCGCGAGTCCTGGAGAGTGCCAATGGCGAGACTGTCAAATCCAAATGCATGGAAAGCTTGGAGGAGACCGTCTGCATCGATCGATTCACAGCTACCAGCCTCCATTGCTGCACCATGGAAACGGAACGCCTTATCCCATTGATGTTCGTGATGAAATCGTTTGATCAGGAAATGATGGAGATCAGTGGTCTTGATTCCATAAAAGCCATCAGGCTCGTCGATGTGCCCATATATCTCAAACAGCAGATGCTCGATACCATCTGGAGACTCTCTGTTGAGTTGCCCATATTCAAATGCAAGCTCTAGAAACAGTAGTGCAGTGGTATATGATCCACAACCAACCGCACTCCTGGCTAGCAAGCGAAAGTCGACATCTAACCACTTGTCGTGTGCTAGCCAGTTATCGGAGTTGACCGGGTGGAAGCTACGCAGGTGAAGAATGACGTCGACTATGGCACGCATACAGGGGCTACTTTGATCCTCGGCAGCCAAGATAGCAGTGAAGTAGTCCGAAAGATTCTTCCTCACGGATGCATCCGAGGGTAAACTGTGTGAGAACTCTTTTGAAAGTAGAGTGTGAACGAGGACGGGAAGGATTTCCTCCGCGAACTGGACATTGTTCGCGATGAGGGGTGTGAGTTGAGCGTAGAACTTGTCGGAAGAGTTCAGTATGTCGCTCAGGAGTGTTGAAAGAGAGCAGATCCATCGTGCAAAATCTGTAGGTGGGCGTGGCATGGAATCGAGCTCGGTGATGTTGCGTGCGGGGCGAATCGACAGTGCCGCTGGGAACTGTCGGAAGAATTCAAGCGGGGCTAGATATTCTGCAGGCCAGAGGTGGAAAGGTAGAGCCTCTTCAGACGAGGCGGAAATGAGT
The DNA here is from genome assembly GCA_038088835.1 of Singerocomus rubriflavus. Taxonomy (NCBI): domain Eukaryota; kingdom Fungi; phylum Basidiomycota; class Agaricomycetes; order Boletales; family Boletaceae; genus Singerocomus; species Singerocomus rubriflavus. The sequence continues at coordinate 7,977 of JBBPJS010000661.1, read as the reverse complement.
GATTTTAGGGTAAGGTAGACAAGATAGATCTCTGAAGGATCAATCCCATCAAGCATAGCAAGTAATGTTTGTACGACAGATCGATGAGGTGACGAGTCAACCTGTGCCTCTTCTTGGGGGCAGATATTTCTCCGGTGTCTAGCGCGCAATGTCTGGGGACAGGGGTGTTCACTGCCAAAGCCATAGATACTTCCAGTGTTAGCGACAAGCAGAGAAGCAAATGCATCAATATCATCCCGCTGTAGATAAGCCATCGGGGGAATGTAATCCTTGAGACGCCAGAAATCTGTCATAGCGAACTGTGCTTGGCTGTATGCATGTTGTTCGGCCAACTCGAGCAATTTTCGTACAAACCGGAACTTATTCGAAGCTATACAATGGTCGCTTAGAGTGGCAGAAAGGCTATCGGCAGTAGTATCCTCAACGACGGTGAGGAGGTCTGGTGAGGGTTGATGGGACCATGCAGGTAGAGCTTTCTGGACCTGTGCTTTAATTTTCGAATTCCTGCAAAGCACGAGTGCCTGCTCATCGACCCACGATGAGAGTTCTCCATTCCGTTTTGTTGTGCTTGAAGCAGCTGAACCATCATGATCACCGTCCAACAGAGCACAAACACGGATCAGGATATCGGGGAAACGTTGGTTAAGTTGAACTTCCGTTTGATAGACAGAGAAGCCCCACTCGAGATATGACTGTGCTGCTCGAATGAGATCTGCCTGCACTAGTAATGAAGATGACTTTTGAATGAAGGTATGGAGTAGAGTAGGATCCTTGAAATATTTGCTAAGGACAGCGACTAGGAGACTGACACCGTTCAACAAACGAAATTGTTCGTTGACAAATGGCGTGGCGTGTAATTCCGCGAAAATTTGATGAAGAACGTGATATGAGATGGCAGCGATGTGTTCCGAGATTGCTACTGAAGTGCACCATTGTAAAGACCTTAAGATGGTGCTAGTACCAAAGCGAGGAAGGTTCGGGGGATGTAATCTGAAGTCGCTCAGACGGCGATACTTATTCAGTGACTTGAATGTCCGAACAGCATCTTGCAGACCATGAACACGCAGACCCTCGATGATTGCCCCGTTGTCTGAAAAATCCTGGTCGCCAAAAGAGCGGATAATAGAAGCAACGATACTTGCTGCGTTTTGCCGTACACAATGCGTAAAACCTCCGAGGGATCGAAGGTCGATCCCTTTGGATTGTAAAAGGTCCTCAAGACGAGTCACGAGTGTGGAGTTGCTAATGTGAGTTGTGTCAACGAGTGAAACAAGTTGCAACCCAATAAGATCTCCGATGCAGGTTTGGAGGCCTTCTGCAGTCGTCCTGTGAACGGCGGTACAGTGGCTAACGAATAGCTGTTGACCATGTGCAACTACTTCTTGACTCCCCCCTCCTTCCATTAAGTTAGCGGGTGTAAATAACCGAAATGCAGCTTCCGCGCATTCTCTCCTGTTCGCATAACCAAGTAAATTTGGTGGCAGTCGTAGGATATCGAGGAAATTCTGTCGAATTGATAAGGCAATTTGGGAAGCATAAGCCTCAAAGAGTTCACTTGGTTTGGATAACCCAAGGCGCTCAGAAACGCCGCATAGCACTGTTTGAATATGGCGGGAATACAATGGGCTGTGAAAGGCTGCTTCCATAAGGTGCCAATAAGGTCCTCGTCTCACGTATGAGCTAGCAATCATAATGTTCCCTAGACAGAGTGTCCTGGTGAGCATGCACTCATACCTGGTGAGAATGGTTAGTCTAACAGTGGTTGAAGAGAGAATGTCATACTGTGAAAGATCCCTGGGTAATGAATCGCGAACAAATTGATAGAAACCGTCCAAATTCTCGTACTCATGGATTAATTCGTCATGATCGACAGTAAACAAGCCCGCACTGAGGACCGCAGAGCGGAAACGAACGCGAATATCTTGGTCACAGTTTAGCGCTAACAAGGTACTAAGGGGACGTTGAATTTCAACATCGTGGTAGTTGGCAGGCCAGAATGTTTGTGACGGATCTTCTGCGAGGTATCTTGCCAAAAAGCGAGCGATCAAGTCACGTATCTTCCAAGAGGTCGTTTTTTTCTTTGTCTCAGTCGCCTCCATCATATTGGATATCCATCCACAAAGAACCTGCACACGTTCACCAATGGCGGATGTAGTGGCTTCCTTTTCCATCCAAAGATGCAAAGATGACTTCAACAAGTCGATGACTAGGAAATGAAATTGATCGTTGATAGCATAAGAGTATCTCTGGAGCAGATCGGCACATTTAATCAGCAAGTTATCCAACACATCGAGGCTGAGGTTGAGGAGTCTCCTGCGCATGACATTTAAAAGCGGGGGTCCGAGCAATAATAGCTTTTCCTCAGGACACTCTACCAGTATCTTGACAAGCTCCTTATCGTGTGGAATTTGCCCTGCCGAGGTTTGCAAGACAGGAACGGAAGCAAGGAAGACGATGCATATCTCCGCTAATCTGCGTGTTGCAAGAGCTACTGACGACGCGGGTTCTTGTGGTGTGGTGCTTTGAGTGGTTCTGATCGGATCAAATCCATCATGTTCTATCTCGCTGAGGCCTTGCCTTTCGGTCGACTGATCGGTGAGGGTACTGAGCAATTGTCTAAGATTCTTCACAATCGTGCCAAAGGCATTTTGGACCTGAATGGAAAATAGCATCAGTAAAGATCATGGAAAAGCAAAGAAAAAAGATACATCTACGTTCTCCCAGAGAAGAAGTTGCAGACGCCGACGCTGACTATAAGAACAGACTTGGCCTGAGATACGCATCTGTAAGAGAATATGGGATTTAATCCCAGACTCCAGGCCAGGTTCAATCAACGCTATCCATCGGTCATCGATATCACCCTGGTCTACATCGACCACCAAGCACTCCAGAGCCTTCAGAATCAAGAGTCTCTCATCCGGTGTCCACTTGGCATCCATCAAAAAGGGAGCAAGAAGGACAACTACCTTTCCAGCCGATTGAATGACTCGTTTATTGGTATGTGTTCCATTCAGGGAGAGGAGGAACTCGAACATAAGGGCGGTGATAGCTGCATCGAAGGATTGCCGGACTTTCTCGGCAGTGGGGTGTACGTTGTTATCTCTTACTATCTCCCATTCAGAGATGAGCGATTCCATAGCCTTGATTAAGAATGCCGAAACTCTCCTCTCGCGACCCCTGGAAGGTATAAGCTCTTGACTGGATCTGGTCATCAGTAACGGGACCCCTTGGACGACGCCAGTATCTGCTAATGAGCTTCCATGCCGGCGAAGAACGGAAAGTCTTGCATATAGTAGGTAATCCCGGATGACCCTTGTTCTATGATGCTCTTCCATGACATTTACAATATCGCAATCCGGAAGCACCATACAGCATATCGGGTCGCTGTGTTGTGAACATCCACACACGCTTTCCAAAAGAACCAGAAAGTCGCTGATAGTATGTGGTGGCATACGAGATCGACCACTGACATCCTTTGCTGAGGTACCAACTCGCCAGTTGTCGAGAAACCAACTTAGCACCTTCTCTTCCAGTTGCATGCGATATAGTCTAACGTCTTGGCTGGCCACTTTCAAGCACTGAGCAAGGAACATACAGACGGCATCGTAAGGAAAGCTAGGTCCTTGGAGATCCAGGTCTTTCGCAAGGGACTCGATTTCCGCAAGGACACGCTGAGGTGTGAGAAGATGTCTCGAGTAACCCACAAGGATATGCGCAACATGACAGGCCGCCCGACATACTATTAGAACGTTCGCGCGACGCATGGCATGTGTCCATATAGGATCCCAGGTAGCAGGCCCACGCATACAGGAGCTTATCGCAAAGGTGTCATCCGAAGGAGAGAGCAAGGGTTGTTGCATGCCGTCACAATGAGCTACGGCTGCTAAGCAGAGGAATGCCCAAGACTGGATGGGTACCTCATCCACCGAGACGAAGTGTAGCGCAGTAGCGATCACGTCGTTTTGGAGGGAGTTATGAAGTCGATTCCAGTGTCGATCGATAAAGAAAAGGAGAATCTGCAGGTGATAGAGTCTCACGTTCATCGTGGGCGTAACTCGCAAGGAGTCGAGAAGGCTTGATATAGGGTCTTCCTGTCTTGCTCGTTTCCCCTTAAGAGCGCTCCCCTCAGGGGAACCTGTATGCACAGACTCGGAGTGTTCAAACAGCTATGGGTGTTATATTCAGTCACGTTTCCGAGTCAGGAAATCAACCCATTACTTTCTCAGCACAATCAGCCTGCAACTCTAGCAACGCCCATGCCAGTGCTTGGCTCGCGTCGAAGTTCCATCCTGCTCGAAAAGTCTGGGCAACAAATATATCTCGCTCGTCGGCTTCACCAGCGCTGACTTGTAGCCTAAGCGAGTCGATCGAGAGCGGATCGATACCCCATCGACTGTCCGCTTCACTGATGAGAAGGATCCAGAGCCTTTGAACGTTGTCTACCCAGCTATACTTCGGCGTATCACAGATGGCCGTCAAGAAGGGGAAGAGAGTTTTGAGAATACCAACTAGGCTTTCCTTGATCCTCTTGTTCTTGGTGCCCCATAATCCCACCAGGGAGTCCCATGCGCAACAGGCGAAATCGTCAACCTCTTGCCTACAGTTTAGGGCCGTTTGGCAGAGGAATGGCTGCAGTGCAAGAAGGTAGTCGTGATGGAGGGAAGTGTCCGTGGGGTAACGCTCCAAGAAGCGTTTCATACGCCAGAATAGTGAAGGTGTGATGGGTACCAGGATGAAACTCTTGGGAAATGTGTCCTGGTCGCTCGGATTCGGTCTCTCTACCTCGGCCAGGAATGGTGCAGCAGAATGACGGAACAAGAGGGCCAAGAGAGACGCACATTCGATCTGCTCAAGAGACACAGGACGACGAGGTGCAGGACGATCGGAAGCGTTATCAGTGATTGTTCCCGGAACAGGCGTGGAGCTGTGCTCCCTCCGAGGTCTTTTCCGCGCCAGAGTGGATCTGCTGGTGGAAAGGGAATTGTCACCCTCTGATGGCAAGGAATCGCTCTGGTACGTAAACTCGTCGGCCAGAACAAAACTCGTCATTTGGTCTTTTGTCTGTACAAGATCGTTTTCTATGGGATCATTTAGGATGACATTGAAACTGATCTCCACGAGCTTGAGCCAAATATCCACGTTGAGATGGTCCATGTGGGGTGTCCAGGAGAGCAAGACTTTGACTGTCTTGATGTAATCCAAAGCAACGGGAGCGAACAACTGACCACGATGGACGAGCATCTGAGTGAGATGATCTAGGAGAGGTGTTAGTGCCTTTTTGCTGAGACAGTGCGCACTCCGCTCCACTAGCCAGCGCACGGCAGCTGCGGCTTCCGTGAGCCTGCGCTGAGCAGCTGTACCAGCCGTTCCTGACTTTCCACTCTTCTTCACAGCGTCGACTTTCTCGATCTTGACCGCCGTGAACAGGGCTTGGTAGAGGACCAGCCAACTACGACCGTCTTCGATGCTGTATACCGCATCCTCACGAGCAAAGGCAGAACGGAGTAGGGTGATCCCCTCCTGGCGCTCCTTTACTTTCTCGCTTTTGAGACGGTCAATGACCGTCTTCAGGTTGGACATTAGAAAGAGAATGAAGCATGAGCTGAACGAGTCGGGGACTCAAGAGGCACAAGTTTGTACTTGTTTGGTCCCGAAGCACCTATAAAGACCTACTTTCTTTGCATCACATTCACGGCCTCTTTCTGCCCGGACAGCGAAATCGTGTCTCCACCCTGGACCGGTTCTGGTGAAAGGCCAATATTGACCGTCTACTCGATGCGGAAATAGGCAGCTGAGAAGTGCAGATTTCACTCCTTGAACAATCTGGCATGGTTTTTGTTCTGCCTTACATTCATATTACCCTTTGTTTGAAGTGGTGTCCAAGTATATATCACGTGACCTTTGTTATATACGCGTCTTGTGCCGATTTACCGCGTCGGGGTGGTAGTTTTTCTGATCGCCACCCTCTCCGTCGAGTGCACCTGTAGTCTGGCAATGTCTGGTCCTAAAACAGTGCTTTCGGGGCTACGAGCTGTCAAGCGAGACTGGTCTACAAGCTCAAACACCGACTCAGATGCCTCTCAAAGGTTTCTTGATACCCGTGCGCAGCGTATGAAGGACATTCAAGCCGGTCTGGATGGACGAGAACAACCTAACCTTCCCCTTTCTTCTGTATTTCAGCAAGGCTCTCCCAATGTTACTATGGTGGACACACTCTGCGGTAGTAAACGACCATCTCCCGTATCTGCTCATCAACCGACTGCGAAGAAACGAACTTTGCCCCTTAGTTGGGAGAAAGATGTATACACCAGCTCGTCCAACTTTACGACAACCACCAACCAATCCTCGGCCAAGATCAAGTCTACTGGTGTCTCTGCGACGACTGCAACCCCATCAGCCCTGTCGGCAGGTGTCTGTCTTAGCCAAGAACAGACACAGATTCTACGACTTGTCGAGCTCGGAAACAGCTTGTTCTACACAGGAAGTGCTGGTATGCAACGAAATACTTTATTCTTGTGCATCCATACATCTAACTGCGCAGGTACGGGAAAGTCTGTTCTCTTACGGGAGATCATCCGCACGCTCAGAAAAAAATATACCAAGACTGATGATGCTGTGGCGATCACTGCTTCCACAGGTGAGCCCATGTGCGCATGCTGGCTGATTGTAAGGTCAAGTGACGCACTACAGGCATCGCTGCATGCAACATTGGGGGTGTGACTATTCACTCGTTTTCAGGGATTGGCATCGGAGAGGGTACTGTTGATCATCTGGTTTCAAGGATCCGGAAGAACAAAAAGGCCACAACACGGTGGGCTCGCACCAAAGTACTGATCATTGACGAAGGTGAATGCGTTGAGATTCGAAGTATCTCTACTACTCATCAGACCCAGTTTCTATGGTAGATGGTGATTTGTTTGACAAGTTGGCTCGAATTGCCAGCACCCTCCGCAAGTGTAACGATCCATTCGGAGGAATCCAAGTATGTCTCTTCCGCTTTTAATTCTACCCTTATAGAAAGTGGATAGGTCGTTGCCACTGGTGATTTCTTCCAACTTCCTCCTGTTGCCAAAGGGACAGTGCAAGTAAAGTTCGCTTTCGAAGCAGAGACATGGAACCATACGATCAAACATACATTTAATCTGACAAAGGTTTTTCGGCAGAAGGATCAAGGTCAGTCTTTGTTGATAGGGGATTGGCTATACACACTCAACCTGCACAGAATTTGTTGATATGCTTAACGAGATGAGGTTTGGGCGATTGACGCAACGATCTATCTTGAAATTCAAGTCTCTCGCGCGCGAAATTAAATACGAGGATGGCCTTGGACCAACAGAATTGTGAGTGTCGTTCTTTAGTCGAGTACTTTCTTTTACCATACCCTGCAGGTTTCCACGTAGAGAGGACGTCGAGAGATCGAACCAAGGCCGAATGTCAGTCCTCAACACAGAAGAGAAGGACTTTATTGCCAGTGATACCGGGACGATCGTCGATCATGCCCAGCGAGAAAAGATGCTTTCAAATTTTATGGCCCCTAAGAGGCTCACGCTGCGTGTTGGTGCTCAAGTGATGCTCATCAAAAACATGGACGAATCGCTCGTAAATGGAAGTATGGGCAAAGTATTACGGTTTGTGAATCCTGCATTGTATCAAACAGATTACGACGACGACGGAAGTGGACGGCCCAAGCCAGAGAGAAAAAAGTCATTGACGAATGATATGTCGGTTCCTGTCGTGGAGTTCTTGCTGCCTAACAAGATGAGGCGAGAGGTTCTGGTTACGCCTGAAAATTGGAAAGTCGAGCTTCCCAGTGGCGAAGTACAGGTCTCAAGGTCACAAGTAGGTGTACAATGTCTTTGCATGCTTGTCGTGCGTGTTTCCCGACGACTGTTAGCTCCCCCTGATTCTTGCGTGGGCCATGAGCATTCACAAGTCTCAGGGACAGACGCTAGAACGGGTAAAAGTCGACCTGGGCAG
>JBBPJS010000660.1:0-14771 GCA_038088835.1 Singerocomus rubriflavus | reverse complement strand
GATGGGTCGAGAAAATGTTGGTGTCTCATGCACTTGAAGGGCCCCACGACTAGTGAGTGGCATGCGGTATGTCACCGTTTTCTGTTGTCATTATCTTTTATGTGTCGCGCGTGCAGAACGACTTGTCTATTCCCATATCAAGTTTGTTGATGTGCGTACCCTGTGTCTCAACCCTGTGGTGTCGCAACCAGGTGTGTTATTATCAACTTGGCTTCCACGGCGTTGATATCTACATTTATTGTTGGAGATTGTTGTGCCAACGACACTAGAGGTAAGGAGTGAATATTCCAGTCGAGAGTACGAGACTGGAGGGAAAGAGCGTTCAGTGACGCGACGAGCGGTCGACGCTCGTCCAAATAAGGAAAAGTAGGTAATGTACGAAAGTTGTACTACGGAAAGTCCTAATCGACGGGCTGATCTCCAACATTTATTAGATAGCGAAATTGCCGAGGAGGCATTGGTGGATGTTGGCAAGGTACGTGTTATATTCGTATTACGTTCAACAAATCTCAGTGATTTGTTTTGTTCAGGTTTACGAGCCAAGTCTATCATGCTGTCAATGGTACGGGAGAAACCATGCAGCGTCACTGGGAATATGATGTCGCGATGAAGAATTTGTGGTATCTAACACGGCTCTCAAAGCTCCATAAATCTCCTGATGCACACATACATTGTATGTATTTTGTTCGCATCACACACAACAATGCTTATTCACTATTTCCTGGCTATAGAAGGTGAACTCCTGCCTGAGCGCATGGCGAGTCAAACTGATCCATGTGTGTTAACATTTGGGTGGGACACAAAGGACAATGTGTGAGAACAGCTATCGTAGATCTGACTCAGTCATGCACGGATTGCAACGGACTAATGTGTATTCACCTATCGTAGATCTGACTAACTACGAGTCAGTACAAGTAGGTACGAGTACAGTAAGATGGTCTCACCTCAGTCGTGCACAGATTGCGACGGACTGGGGTGATCAAGTACAACGGTCAGTACTATATACGAAAGGAAAAACAATAAAGCAGTACCAAACGGGATAAACAGATCATATCCAAGGTTCATGTACGAAGGGGTCACATGACAGTCTGTTTCAGTCAACGGAGAAAGCAAGAATGGAGACAAAAGAGTGCGCGATAGTTCGTATCGGAGACGTCCCTGCACGTTACCTGATGTCATACCTGCGGATACGCTTGCCGAATTCCAACACAATGTACCACCTCCAGCATGAAGTCAAAGCCTGGTCTAGATGGAAGCTGTTTCTTTGTAATATATGTAGGCTGAAAAAAGTTCGCACGAATGTCACAATCAGTAGAGTAACTATACCCTGCCTGTGTATTGACACCACCTGGTTGCGCCACAAGTACAACTTGGAAGACTGAAGACTGACACTTACCTGGGCCGATATGTAAGCTGAATGCTTAAAATCACAGCAGATGACATAACATTGCCCCGGGACCGTCACCCATCCTTGTCCTTTATAATGACTCAAGGTGCGATTTCAGCTGCTTGTGGATCATCAGGTCATCGCTTTCATCTCTGCCTTTATGCTCAGAGCCTCAAAGATGATTTGTGACCATGATAGTATTCTGGTCTAGTGTCATAGAAGGTGGTTCCAATTATGCGAGATCAGTTAGATGGAAGAAGAAATATGTCAGTCGGGGGAACTCTATGTCGATCATGGAGTTTGACGAAATGATTCCCAAGTACCTTGTCGACTCCAGCAGGTATTCTACAACATAATCCTGGCATAGACAAAGAGGTTTGTGCAGCCATTCATTGCCAATTGTTTCTGACCCAATCTAGTATGATTCCTTCGCCATCGGATGGGTAGTGCTATCCATTCCCATGACGAATCATGCTTCTCCCCTCTTCTAAACCATTCAGCGGCATGGATGACGCCCTCTACCATCTCTGATATGATTCACCGTTGTATTCATTGTCGGTATCACCTGTTGGAATTTGGCAAGCGTATCCGCAGGTGAAACCTCAGGCAACATACAGGGACGTCTCCATTGCGATCTACGTTTATTACTTTAGCCGTTGACTGACACAGACAGTCGCATGACACATATCCCGATGTATGGCTTTACTGTTTCTCTTCGTATATAAGACCGATCATGTACTACGATCACCCCAGTCCGTCGCATCTGTGCAACGACTGAGGTGAGAATATACTGTACTCATTCGTTACCTACTCGCTCTAACTTGTACTCAGTTAGATCCTTGATAGGTGAATATATATCAGTCCGTCGCATCTGTGCAACGACTGAGTTAGATCCTTGATAGTATTCCAACATGCTGATGCTTTGGGATGGTTGTAGCTAACAAGTCTATAGTATTAGGTCCAATGTTTCAGGTTCGTCGGGAGGCTGGCCCCTGTACTGGAGGAGTCGTGTGAGACACAAACGACGTAAGAGGCGACCTGAAAAGTTCCTGCTCACCATTATCGTCGTACAGTCACTGTCTCCCGCGCCAAACAACGGTTCACAATTCGGATCTGGTATGGTCGCCACAACGGCCGGGAGAAGGGGTGAGTGAGGCCCGCATTAGGATGAGAGCAGGCGCCAAGATGATGCGTGTGCGAACCGATTAGTATATCGATAGGAAGACACGTGGGCGCCGAGGGACAACGGTGCAAATAGACGACCGCGTATCCTCCCTTCCAGCAGTCCGATCACTGGCCGAGTATGTCTTGGGACAGCCAAGAGACGGTGAACGATTCAGCTGAAATCCGAGAATGCGCCACTGACTTGGACGAAAGGGTCGAGCAAAAACAGCTCTTCTCACACCGTGCACGAAAAGGAAACAGAACCAGAGGAAATTGACCATGATGACGAGCTCTATGCAGTTGCCTTTTTTTGTTGACGGGAAGGACTTTGTCGGCGGCGGTGAGAAAGGAAGGATTCGGCATTGGCACGTGGACGATCGCATGCATGTTGGGCCGTCGATGAACGTAGGCAGCGCTATTATCTCTATTGCGGTGTCACAAGATGGAAAGTGGATCGCGAGTGGGACAGAAAGTGGCGAGGTGATGGCGTGGAATGCGGAGAGCCACGAGAAGGTGTTCTCGTTCCAAGGACACAGCGATTACGTGGGTGCGATGAACTTCTCTCCGGACGGGACGAGAATCGTGACCGGATCTAATGACTCGACTGCCCATGTCTGGTCGCTCGAGACTGGACAGCGACTGCTCGACCTTTGGGCATACGCCTCAGGGGTGGCTGCAGTCAGATTCTCTCCAGACGGACGCCTCATTGCCACTGGTGCTTTTGAGGACAGATCTGTCCGAATCTATGACAAGTCAGGACGGCCGCCTCGTCGTTGACATGGACATCCCAATCAAAACCGATGGGAGCAGAGAGGAATCGCTTGCGTGGTCCAGCGATAGCAAACAGCTCTTTGTTGTGTTCCACGACCCCAAGATCAGCTGTCTCGACGTGGCTACTTGGACAATGAGCTCTGAATGGCCCATCCACGGTGACAACTTGGAATATGCCACGTGTATCATGGCAAACAATGGGATGTTCATCGCAACCTCTACAAACTCGTCGGTCTCGTTTTGGGACACTACGACGCATCAGCAAATTGGGTCTGTCATCTCGCATACGGGTTCAGTCATGTCAATGGCCATCTCGGCAAGTTATGACATTGCGATATGTGGAGGTACGAATGTTACCCTTTGCAGTCTCTCCGATATCCCTCCCTTTATCGTAAGTAATCGGCCTCAAAATCCTGTTACGTGAAATGGTTTTCTGGTTAAGAACAACTTTTATTGCAGATCCCTCACGAGGTAATCAAGCAGCGCATGCAGAATCTCCAGACCAGGGTTGAGTCTCCTCGAGTGCGTCTTTTTTAGTGGGTTAACTTGCACGTGATTGACATCCGCATTGATTAGAGAATAGAGTTGTGTCTCGAAAAAAAAATCCAATATCTCCAGAATCAGCTATTAGACTCTCAACAAACTATCGAGTCCCTTCGTGAATGTGGCGTTTACCGCCACGCGTGTGCTATATTGACTTTCCCGTCCATTAGACGCTAAAATTGCCCAATTTGAAGAGCAGCTCCGTGTCCAGCATGCCAAAACAGATAGCCTTGTTCAGATCCTTCATGCGCACGAGGGAAAACATAAATGCGAAGCTTTGTATGCTGATGGACGCATAGTTGATGCTGCCATCTCTCTTCTCGAGATTATCAGAACTATCGGTGAAGAAGTCAGGGCCAATAGTCTGGTAATGGACTGGCTCGCTAGTAAGTATCTTTGTCGTGCATTAGAATAAAGTGCTAATGACTACCATCAGAATTCAGGCACCAATGTGTATCGACACTGGAAGTAATCGGGGACGAGGCTTTGGATGCAGAGAAACAAGATGATGCAGCGGCTGCCTATTCTACTCCGTTGTTGCTCGCTCCGTCGACCCCAGAAACCAAGTGGGCGAGCACAGTGTTGATTCGTGGCTCACCGAATGAGGTGCTGAATGCCGCCACGAAGGTAGGCTCAATGTTATAGTGTCAAGCTGGACGTTGACACAATACTCTCGGATCAGTCGGAGCTGCCGATGATCGTAACCCACCAGGCGATCTGCGATGGCCTTGAGAAGAACAGTCGAGTTTCAGAGGCAAACCAGTATTTCCAACAAAACATCCTCAAGATAGAAGCAGAGTCTATGAATGAAAGCGAGTGGGTTACTAGTGAGGACTTGGTTCACCGCCCTTGATACTCTCTGACATTGAACATCAGACTTCAAGGCGAGCTGTCTGAAGACATCGGAACAACGTGGAGATGTCGCTATCGACTCCGGCTCGTACGGAGATGCTATTGCTCATTACACTACGGGATTGTCCCTCGAGCCTCTATCTGTAGACCTCTTGACGAAGCGAAGTAAAGCTCGAGCTAGAATTGGATCATGGCAAGATTCGCTCGAGGATGCTGATGCAGTGCGTATATTTTGATTTTCACCGCAACCTGTAACCAATACAATCTCAGGCGATCAAACTTGACCTGTCATCTCCGCTCGGCTATGAAAGGAGACGTGCAGCACTACTCGGTGTTCACCGTTATGATGAAGCGGTTAACGCGCACAATAATATGCTCCTCAAGCTCGAACAATCACCCGATCCTGTTACTCGCGGTAAATATCTTTTGACTCACGTCAAACAATCGTCTGACATTCTACGTCTTGCAGGGTTGCGTAACCACTAGTTGAGTCCGTCGGAGGTGATCGAGGCTGTTCGCAGCTGCGTTGGACGTATCCAGCGGGATGCTCCTCTCGTCCTCATTAATATTGACACTGGTCGTCTTCTTGACGAGCGAGAACGCTCGGATGAGTTCGAAGTTGATCCGACATTCAAGGAGCTCGTTGCCTCTATGACAACAGAAATCGACGACTCTCGTATCACCCAAAACGTTCAGGAGTACTTCAAATATGGAACGTTCTCCCATACTTGGGAAGGAGCCGAACCGCTGTTCAACGATGTCCTTGATAAATCGGTCCACAAGCTCGTATCATCACTCACAGTCCTCAGGCTGATGATGTTCTGTGCGACGGTGCAGGAAGCCGGATTACTGTGGGCATGGTCTGACACATGCTGTATTAACAAGGGGGATGGTTCAGTGCTTCAAGAGTCATTGACGTCCATGTTCCAGTGGTATCACGAGTCGGCGCTGACGATTGTTCACCTGAAAGGTGTACTCTCTGATTCGGAGTTGAGCGCACTCGTGAGGTGTCTTTGGAACATGCGTGCGTGGACATTGCAGGATTTCTTCGCGTCCAAGGTTATCCGCTTCTACACTGAGGATTGGAAGCTTTACCCCCCCATGAGGCTGTGTACAACCACAAGGATTCAACCGCAATAATGGGGTTGATGCACAAGTCCTACTCTCTACGACCTGGATCAGATAATGTGCGACAGAAACCATGTCTCGCTGCTGCACGCACCGCTACAAGACAAGAAGATATCGCATATTCGCTGTTCAGGATATTTGGCGTTTCTATCCCGGTCACGTATGGTGAAGGCCAACAATGTGCCTTAGGTCGCCTATTGCAGGAGGTGTTGACCCGTTCAGGCGATGTAATAATTCTGGCCTGGTCAGGGAAGGCATCCAATTTCAACAGCTGCCTTCCTGCGGAGATTGGTATGTATTGCGAGCCGGAATCAACTCATATTCCATCTGTAATCGAAGATCAGAGGATGGACGCGTTAGTGGCAGACCTACGGACATCCTCGTTCGTTGACTCTGCAGTGATGCTGTATGACAGGGTCATCCTTCTCCCATCCCCTCGTCTTTTCAGCCGTCGCTCGAGTTTATCATGTATCTGGTTTCCACTGAAAAGTCTGTTGCTTTCGAGTCGTGGTTCTCTGCATGTTTACCGCGCGGCGACATCCGCACTCGGGAGCATCGAAATCAGGTCAACGAAGGACTTATCAGACATGAAGAATCTAGTGCTCGTCCATCCGTGGCTCCGATGCCCCCTCGATCCTTCCCTTCCTTTCGAGGATTTGACTGTCGACAGTGACATCGATGGTGGGGACGGTAAGTCCAATGTACTCTATCTCCTTTTCACTGGATAATACGTCCCCTGTAGACAAACTCAACAGAGCACTGCGGCTTTTCGCGCGCCTCAGACAGCCTTTTGGCGCACTGTTGCTCGTTCATTTGTCCCATAATGAATATCGGCGTGTCGCATCAGATTATCCTATTGTCGTGCAACTACTCGAGAACGTGTCACCGCGTCAACTCGCAGGGATGATACGGACGTTAGATGTCTTGTAGTCGTCGTGCCATCCTGAGGAGTTGGTCTGTCTCAGTCCTTGATCTCTTGCTGTTGCTATCTCAGACACGTCTCTGCATTTCAGATCGCTTTCTGAAACATACATCGAATGTTTTGGAAGTTGCGGTATCTCGGCGGCAGGCGGTGGCGGTGGGCAAAGTGGTGACGCATCGCATTTGTATACGGTGAACCTCTTCACTGACCTACCAAAGGTGTAAAGCTACGGAACTGTAATACACTGGATTCGTTGAAGTTGGATAGAGATCTAATTGTTGACACAAAACGACAACGACCGGTACCATCATGATGGGTATCAGTGACAGATGCCACAGAAACACGAACTTCAACATCATATTGTATTCAGTCTCCCGAGGTTCATTGGGTGTACTCACATGGTTGAGGCATGTTTGATCATGCAAGAGGTAAGGCACTTTTCTGCGTACTATGTGACAATACAGGGAGACATAAATGCAGAAGTGATCAAAGGATACCTGGCTGTGTGGTCTGTTGGAGATCAGCCCGTCGATTAGGCTCTTCATTAGTACAACTTTCGTACATTAACTACATTTCCTTATTTGGACGAACGTCGACCGCTCGTCGCGTCACCGAACGCTCTTTCCCTCCAGTCTCATACTCTCGACTGGAGTATTCATTCCTTTACCTCTAGTGTCGTTGGCACACCAATCTCCAACATGGTCGATGCTATTTACTGTCTCCAAGTGCTTCAACGATGATTTTGCCTGACAACTCGGAGGTCGCCACAACTTGTGCATGAATTATTGTAATGTGCCAGCATCGCCGATAAGACACGTGCATGCCATCGGATGACATTGGCAGCGCAGGCGGACGACCTACATCACTTTCGCCGACTCTCTGATATCTGGCCGTGGATGCTTTCAGGGATAAATTGGTGGCCAAGGAATCGTGAGTGAGCTGGCATTACATTTGAAAGTGCCATACTGACTGGGAGATAAGAGTCGAATGAAAACAGTTTTCTTGACAATGAGGTCCATCAAAGGGAAGTAAAACCCAATCAAATCGATAGCCGAGATGACGCAGTGAACTCGGTCGTGTTCTTCGTTGATGTGAAGTGCATCGACGTTTCCCATCGAACCGTCCTATCTCCGTGGAGCTGTTCAAGAATGTGTCACCGCGCCATCTTGTACAGATGATACGGACACTAGACGTTCCGTAGTTACCATGTTGTCCAGAAGAGTTGTTCTGTCTTTGTTTCTGGATTTCTCGTTGCTCTCATGGTCGTGTCTATCCCATACTGTATTTTCCCATTTCGAATTGTTTTCTGTCTCACCTATTCCTACCATAGCGGTTGCTCAATCTTCCTTTTCAAACCCATGTTCTTCCGAGCACAACAACGTTCGATTTTTCTGCCAATTTCTCGTCTAGGGGTCACATGGGCTTGATGGTGCACTCGTCCTCCCTTGCGATCCTCGGTTTTATCGTCGTCAATATATACCGCAGTGGGACTTGTCGTCGATTATATTGTAGGCTCCGCTATAAAATCTGATGATCTTGTGGGACATATAACAGGTACACCGTGAATTGCTACCAGGTCCAAGTTTCGGAGGCTCTTCGACCTTTGCTCCCCTTTGTGGATCTTCACCAACGTTCACTTCCATGGTCTTCTATCTTCCAGTCTAATCTACGTGATTCTCGACGTTTTCAGTGCTGAGAAGGCGAATGAGATGTCAGGAGGACCTTATCACCAAAGGGAGTGGTTTTCCATACACAATGGTGATCTACACACAATCTCACCATCTATGGGACCAAGACGATTTGAATGGGTTACCTTTCGCATATGTACCAGGTCCACTACAGGCGTCCATGGCAGTGAAAAGATGGGGACATTGGAAAGGGTATAGCCTATACAAGCGTAGACGCTAGAAATCCCATTGGATACTCAGCCCAGGATAGAGAATGTTGGAAATATCCCACAAATAATAGGTTTCCCTGGCCATCCCCCCATCGTTCTCATGACATCGACAGGCATATCCCCTACAAGGGTAACGAAGAACCCGTGATGTTGATCGTATCTAGTACTTGAACATTATTTTACTGTACTCGCTGGCCAGCACATGTCTTGGGCAATCGTGCTCATGGCTGCCTACCGTAGGAATGTTTGCTATCGTTGTCGGGCCCAGATAAGGAAGAATTCCATCGTTGGCATACCGTATAATGTGCACCGGCAGATATAGGGAACGTACCATCCTCTGGTGGCCCACATACTATGAAACTCGCTTTATTGCTGCTACTCGTTCCCTCTGATTCAGAGAGCGAGTTCTTCTATCGACGATTAGAAGGTCACCATAAGGACTGCAATATGAACGAGGGCGATGGCAGTTGTAGTTCTGGACTCACCCTAAATCTAAAGAGAGAATCAGTTTAGACCCCGAAAGATGCAAGGACAAGGTGTGTAGCCAAACATGGTGGAGCGCAGAGAATTCAAGACAGAGCTGCTGATATGGAACTGATGTAGCAACTGCATGATACTGGGTCCATGTGTTCAGATTCGTGGGCCCGAAGCCGGTTGCTGTATTCACTCTGTCACGCAATTGATGACAGGTAACAAAACACGAATGGAGTGGGAGCGATAAAAGAATTCATTGTTGCATAGAACGCTGTTTCCCGTCCCCAACAGTTCTGAGCGTGGATTTGTCCATTGGCAACTTGGAGGTGATCGTCACAGCGGGGAGAAGGGTGAAATCCGAATAAGGGCGAGAGCATGGCCAAGGTGATTATAAATGTATGACCTAACTCATATCGATAACAAGACACGTGTATACCAGACGACAACGGCGCACTGCGAGTGGATGATTGCATCCCTCTTTCCAACACTCTGATACGTCACCAAGCATGTCTTTGAGCAAACGTCAGCAATCAGGGAATGGTGAGTGGGTTTTTGAGGGGTTTCAGAGTGCGATAATGACATAAATGTAAGATTCGACTCCTCTCGTCAGCATTGCCAGTGAAAAGGAACCAAGACGGATTGAAACCAACGACCAGAATCTGATATATTCAGTTGCCTTGGTCGATGATGGAAGGTGCATTGTGAGTGGTGACGATGAAGGAAGGCTTCGATGTTGGAGCATGGAAGATGGCAAGGAGATCGGGATGCCAATGAATGCGGGGAGTCCCATTTTCAACATTGCAGCATCGTCGGATGGAAAGTGGGTCGCGAATGGGACGAAGAGTGGCCAGGTGGTCGTGTGGAATGTGGAGAGCCACGAAAAGATGACCGCGTTCAAAGCACACAGCGATTTGATGTGTGCAGTGGACGTCTCTCCAGATGGGACGAGAATCGCGACGGGGTCAGATGACAGCACTTCCTGCGTCTGGTCGCTCTCGACGGGCCAGCGATTGCTTGGTCCATGGAACCACACAGGCGACTTGGCGGCGGTCAAATTCTCGCCTGACAGACGTCTTGTCGCCACTGCCACGTGGAGAGAGGAATCGGTTCGGATTTACGACGGTCAGAACGGCCACCTCCTCGTCGACGTCCCAATCAAAGTCTACTCGTGGCTCAACCAATCTCTCGTTTGGACCAGCGACAGCAAGCAACTCTTTGTCTTGTCTTCTCACGGCAACATCCACTGTCTCGATGCGTCCACTGGAGCAATACAGTCTCAATGGTCCATCCACAGCAACGATAAGCCCACGTGCATTGCCCTGGCAAGCAATGGTACATTTATTGCAGCTTCTGCAAACTCATCTGTCTCCTTCTGGGACACTACGACACACAAGCAAATTGGACCTGTCATCTCGCATTCGGGTGATATCCTTTCAATGGCGATCTCGGGAAACTACAACTTTGCATTAGCTGGAGGAAGTATGATCATGCTTCTCGATCTCGCGTACATTCTCCCTTCTCCCTACTCTGACGTCGTAAGTGTTATCTCAGCGGAATCCTGGGTGGGACGGTTTCTTAGCCACACCCCGTTTTCCGAACTGTTGCAGGTTTCCCATGAGGCGAAAATGGCTGCTCCCGAAGAGACGACTGAATGCCTTCGTGCACAGGAGGAGAGGTTGAGTGGGTCTATTGGCATGCTGACTTGTGGGTGATGAATGTCATTGACATCCACATACATTAGACAGCAAAATTGCGAGTCTCGAAGAGACAAATCAACAACTCCGTAACCAGCTCTCGGACTCACAACATAGAGCAGATAACCTGAGCAAGATCAATAAGACCCTTTGTGAGTGCGCTTTTTGCCACTCTACGCACACTGGAATGCTTTCCCATCCCCTAGACAGCAAAATTGCTGATCTCGAACAGCAACTCCGCACTCAACGTGCCGACTCACAACACAGAACGGATAGCCTTCTCCGGGTCCTTCATGCGCACGAGCAGAAACATCAATGTGAGACCCTGTATGCCGAGGGCCGCATACTCGATGCTGCACTCTCTCTTCTTGGTATCACCAACGCCATGACCGAAGAGGTCAAAGCCAACAGCTTGATCATGGAGTGGCTTGCTAGTGAGTTTTGCCATCGTATGTCAGGACAAATTTTATTTTTACTCTGTCATTAGAGTTCAAGCACCAGTGCATATTGACTCTGGAAGTAATTGGAGACGAGGCACTGAGTACTGGGAAACTCGACGAAGCTGCCAAGACCTACTCTACTGCATTGTTACTCACTCCCTTGACTCCAAATACCCTACTGACCAAGTGGGCGAATGCGGTGTTGATTCGTAGTTCGCCGAGCGAGGTATTGAGCGCGGCTGCAGAGGTAGGCCCTATAGTACAATATCAGTCCAGGTGTTGATATAATGTTTTCGGGTCAGTTCAATCTGTCAAGTTTTGTGATCTACCGAACGATCTGCGATGTTCTCGAGGAGAACGGTCGCGTTCCGGAGGCGGTCACGTATTTCCTACAGAATGTTGTCGAGATAGAAACGAAGTCTACGGATGAAATTGAGTGGGTTGCTAGTCAGAATTCTCAATTTTTATCCACCTCGTTGCCCTCTGACATGGAATATCAGGCTTCAAAGTGCGCTGTCTCAGGATATTGGAGCAACGAGGCGACGAGGCCACAAATTCAGGTTATTATGAAGACGCGATCGTCCATTACACTACAGGATTATCCCTTGATGCTTTATCTCTGGACCTGTTGACAAAGCGAAGCAAAGCACTCGCCGAGATTGGATCATGGGAATCTTCGCTCGAGGATGCGGATGCGGTGCGTATATCTCAATTTCCATCAGAACATGTAGTAAATACGACCTCAGGCGATCAAACTGGACCCGTCATCTTCCCGTGGGTATGAGAGAAGACATGCAGCGCTCCTCGGCGCCCGCCGTTACGATGAAGCAATCGACGCGCATAGCAATATGATTCTGAACCTCGAACAATCCTCTGATCCTGCGATTCATCGTAAGTGCACTTTGACTGACATCAAAGCGTAGCCTGACCCTTTTACCGCTCGTAGAATTACGTAGCCGCTATGTGAGCCCATCACAGGCGATCGAAGCAATTCGCGGCATCGTCCATCAGACTCAGCGGGATGCTCCTCTTGTCCTCATTAACACCGAGACTGGTCGTCTTCGTGACAAGCGGGGGCGTTTGGACGACTTTGAAGCCGATCCAGCATTCAAGGAGCTCGTTGCATCGATGACGACGGGGATCGACGACACTCGGATTACACAGACTGCACGGGAATACTTCCGATATGGCACATTCTCACATACTTGGGAAGGATCAGAGCCGCTGTTCCATGACGTCCTTCATGAGTCGGTAGACGGCCTCGCAACATCACCCACGGTGTTCAAGCTGGTGATGTTCTGTACGACCGTGCGGGACGCTGGACTACATTGGGCATGGTCCGACACATGCTGTATCAACAAAGTAGACGGCCCAGTGCTTCAGGAATCCCTAACTTCAATGTTCAAATGGTACCATGAATCGGCGCTTACAATCGTTCATCTGAAAGGAGTTCTGTCTGACTCGGAACTACATACTTTGGTAAAGTGTCTCTGGAACACGCGTGCATGGACATTGCAGGAGTACTTTGCATCTCGGGTTATCCGGTTCTACACTGAAGATTGGAAGCCTTATCTCCCTTTCGAGGCTTCGTACAATCACAAGGAATCACAGGTGATCATAGGCGAGATGGCGGCTGCAACTGGGGTGGACGCAGAAATTTTACTTTCTCTCCAACCAGGATCCCAGAATGTACGACAAAAACTTCGTCTTGCGGCAGCACGAATGGCTACGAAGCAAGAAGACATCGCATATTCGCTGTTCGGGATATTCAATGTCACGATTCCAGTTGCATATGGTGAGGGCCAACAGAGTGCTCTGGGTCGACTGTTACAAGAGGTGTTGACTCGGTCAGGCGATGTGACGATTCTGGCTTGGACCGGACAGGCATCAGAGTATAACAGCTGCCTTCCTGCAGAGATTGGAGTGTATCGCGAGCAGGAGTCACTCTATATCCCGTCAATGATCCAAGGCGACAAGATGGACAGGTTGATCGCCGAACTACGGACAGATTCGTATCTCGACTCGGCCATGACGCTATACGATCGAATCATCCTTCTTCCATCGCCACGCCTTGCCAGCCGACGGTTGAGCCTATCGTGTCTTGAGTTTCCACTGAGGGGTCTGTCTATCTTGAGCGGTGGTTCTCAGCGTGTTTATCGCGGCCTTACATCTGCACTCGGGAATGTCGAGATCACAACGACGGCAGACTTGCGTAGTATGAAGAATTTGGTGTTGGTGCATCCATGGTCGCAGTGTCTCCTTGATCCTGCCTTTTCTTCAGAGGATCCGATCGTGGACGATGACGCACCACCACTCACCCCGGTCGATGGGATGAGTAGTCCGGACACGCCAACATTACTTCCATCACACACGACATCCCTTTCGTACGACAAGCCCACAAGAGCGCTGCGGTTGTTCGCGCGTCTCAGGCAGCCATTCGGCGCACTGCTGCTTTCTCAGCTATCCCACAATGAATATGAACGTGTTGCATCTGATTACCCTATCATCGTGCAGCTACAGGAGAATGTGTCGCCGCGCTATCTGGTGGACAAGATACGGGTCCTCGATGTCTTGTAGACCCTGTGCTATCTTGCGTTCGTTTGCCTTGTCTTTGCCTCTCGGACCTTTCTTTGTTGGTGTGTTCTCTGACTAGTCCTTCACATGTTCTCGCACTGTCGTATTGCTTTGTGTAGCGCCCATCACCTTTTTGGTAGTGCTCCGTTCCTTCTGTCATGTCATTTCGGTTATTATAGTAAATCTCGCGCTGAGCACAAGCTACACAAGGCGCACCTGGCCGAGAGGGTGATGATAAAAACATCCGACATTGCCATGAGTCGGCTTTCAACTGGTGGGTCCACTACGGTTCTTACCTTTTGGCAATCTGGTCCGTCCACCATCCGTCGTGGTGGTGCAGGCAGGGCTAGGGCGGAGTAGGACGGAGAGTGCCGGAGGGATTTTGAGTTGGAATAAGTGCAGAGGTGTGGCCAGCAGAGGAGCGTAGAGTAGCGTGTAGAAAAGCGGCCTGGTCTCTTCAATAATTCGTGTCGGTCAACTTACTGTAACGAGGGAAGAAAGCGTCATTGTTCGACTCACAGAACACGAGCAAAACGAGATTCTCGTCGGGGAAGGAAAAAAAAAGCAAGAGGGAGGAAAGCACTTCAAAAGACGGTGTTCAGTGCTGCGCTCCCTACACATGACTCGTCGGACCACTTGAGCTGGCAGAGTTTCTGATCTGAATCAGAATCTCCGCGGCGGATGAAGATGGACAAAGTCATCGGATGCCCCTCGGGCGACAATGTCGTCTAGTGGCCCCCGCACACGCTCTTCCTTGGCAGATTTGTGAGGTCATTATAACCCATACACCTCATCATCGTCGTATGCATCGTACCACCTACGAGGACTGCGTGGACTCGAACGAGTGGTTTGGACGGCAAGGAAGAAAATCCACTGCGAGCACTGGAGAGTAATGCACAAGTAAAAACAAAGGTGCAAGGAGAGG
>JBBPJS010000659.1:0-14797 GCA_038088835.1 Singerocomus rubriflavus | reverse complement strand
TCTCTAAAGCATGAAAATAAAAATGTATTGGATTACTGTGGTACTAATCTCCTAGACCTATCTTTTAAGGTCTACTTGATCCTGGGTATGTTATGATTTCAGAGTTGATATAATTTATAGAAGGGATACTTTTTCTTGGCTTTTAATGTCTTAATCTGATGTCTAATTCTATTATTTTTTTGCTAAAGAGCCTTGATAGCAGAAAGCTAAATCTTTAGGTCTATGATAGTATTGGTGAGATGGGCCTATTCTCATTTCATAAAAAAGGTAAAAGCTAATTGGTGAAAACAGGTAGTATGTGCCCACTAAACCCACTCTAAATAGTTCATAGATTCTTTCCAATCTCAACCTCTGGATCTGCTCCTTATCTATAAGATGGAGGTCTTTTTCATTTCCCAAATAGTTTTTTATCTCTAATATAGCTTTTCTGATTGCAGGATATTGAAGTGGAGGCAGAGACAGAAAACATTGTTTGAAATGGAGGTCAAGAAGATTCAGATAATTGTCCAACAGTTCCCAGCCTGTTTGTTGTGCTGAATGGTTGTTGAAGTTATTAGAAAAAGGAGAGGGTTCTCTATAAAAAAGTGATGGTGCACAAAAGTTTGACACTAAAGGATTAATGAAGACCAGGCAAGGTAAGTAGCCTAATCCAAGTGATAGGAAACTAAACTAGAATAAAACAAACTGATGATGGTGTTCCTTGAGTGGTTTGTATAATGCGATGATAGAAGAATAAAGAGGATAGAAGGGTAACTCAGATGGTCTCACTTTACTATTGTGACAATTAACCAAGTGGATTAGACTGAGAAACAATAGCCACAGACAGTCCCTTTATATACTACAGGAATAAATACATAAATCAAGTGATATCATAAATAAGGTGTGAAAAAAAAGCATATCATGAGGACATCAAATGGAAGAGAAGCAAATAGGAATTAAAAAAAGAGATAGAAATGAAAAGAAGCTTCTAGAAAGGCCTAGGTCTAACATGAAGTTTCCTGCAGGCATGATATCATAAATGACATCATAGGTCTAGATCAATCATATAATTGATCATGTGACTTGTCACATGATCTAGTCATGTAAAGCCAATAAGATAAGATAAGAAAAGAGTATAGAAAAATGTAAGTTCAAACTGATGTTTATAACAGGAGTATAGCTCTGAGGCTGTGCTTCAGCCTAGTTTCACCTCTAACCCCTCTAATACATAGTATCACCCAATTCTAGACTTAGTCATTCAAGTCCCTCCATATATAAACTCCATAGATACATCATATACACTTTAGTTTAAAATCAAGATAACTAAAGTTTGAAATTAAGATAATATCACCCCCTTTTATCATCTTAAGAGTCTCACTCCAAACTCTGACCTTCAAATCTCTTTCAACTCTAAAAACCTTCTGTCAACCAAAGAGTTATTGACTAACTCCTTTCTGACTCACTCCATTCTATAGTCATTAATTGACTTCATTTCAACTCACTTCAACCCTCATTCTTCAAACCATCTCTGACATAACTGTCTGTCACTCAAAGTCATTGATTGACTTTATTTCTACTTCCCCCCTTTGATTTCTAACTTTCAATCCTTTGTAAATTTGGGACACTGAATTCTTTGCAAGGGCATATCATATAAGATAAAGCCAAGTTCTGTCTAACCCTCTTAACTCTGAACCTTTAAAGTTCCACTTGAAGTAGCATCCAACTCAAATTTAACAACTCCTTATTATGTTCTCCCTTTCACTCTCTGCATCATTTCTCATAAAAAGATTTTAAAAAAAATACAAAAAGTTAAAAAAATGAAAGAAACAGACAAAAGTATAAAAGAAGAAAAGTTTTCAGCTTACATATGAGAATAAATATATTCTTTCCAAAAAACCAATTGTAGAGATAACTTTAAAGCTTTTCAGGTAGTCTACAATGCTATAAACTATAGTACAGTCTGGAATGACTTTAATCTATCTAGTTCAGCATAATGATAAACTGCCTAGAGTCTGTAAAGACTATAAACTATAATCTGAACAAGTTGGTAGGGTTAAGTATCCAACAGTACCCTCTGTCACCACTTAGTTCATCCTCTAGATTTTTGAATTTTCTTCTAGCACATAATTCAGAAATCCCCACACATACTCTTATATCAAGAATTATGAAAAAAAGTATTTTCAAGATGACACAAGATTCTAGAAAGGCCATTATTTGTCTGTTAACTCAAAAGTGAGATTCTTTTTAAAAATCAAGTAAAGTCAAGAAAAGAAAAAGTACTTTGCATTCCTGCACTTTTTAAGATACCATTTCATTCTTTCTCTCCTTAAATTGATTGCTGAAGTTCAAAAGGAAGTAGTATCCAGTAATCTGATGAAGTCTAGTAAGAAGTAGTAAGCAGGATGTTCTACTTCCTGGAATATAGAAAAAGCTACTGTTGAAGTTTTTTAACAAGAAATGAGAAGTATTCAAACAAGTTTTCTGCTCAAAATATTGTTCTTCCCTTCTGGTCTTGCTCAAAAACCTTAAAGAAAGCAATTGTCTAGCCAAAAACTTTAAACTATAGAATCATTTATGGAATTAAAGATGATGCTATCTGGAAATACCACAGTCATCTGTGATGAAGTATTTCAAAGTCCTTAGTAAGACTATAAAGTGCTTAAGTTCTAATCATGACAGTAAACTGCTATTGCTCCTTATAGTTTTGTACTTTTGGCATCAGATCCTCAAAAGTATTTTTTACTCATCAAAGATTTCAATCTGTCAAAAAGAAAGGTCTTATCACATCCTTCTTTGATATTCTGCTCTGAATTCTATCCTTCTGCTCTTTGCAGAAAAGTCCTAAAC
Organism: Singerocomus rubriflavus; assembly: GCA_038088835.1. NCBI lineage: Eukaryota > Fungi > Basidiomycota > Agaricomycetes > Boletales > Boletaceae > Singerocomus > Singerocomus rubriflavus. The sequence continues at coordinate 11,971 of JBBPJS010000659.1, read as the reverse complement.
ATGACATGAAAACTATTTAGTCTTCTCCACTTGATTTTATAGGTTTTGGCAAGATGCTTCTTAAAACTCTTTTCATCTTTTGTCATACACTTTTCATTGAAATATATGAAATGTTGAAGAACAGCCCACACTACATTATCCTTACCTACACTCATTAGCTTACCATTTATGGACAATGCTTATTCACTTCTCACACACTACATTATGGCTCTCCTCCAGTTCAATATCATAGATTGGAGATAAGCCACATCTATGTTTACTGTTGTTACCACAGATACTGATGTACCCAAGACTCACTGTCTCTATTCCATAGGTACATTGTATTCCCTAGTTCAATATCATAAACTGGAGACTCACTATCTCTATTCCATAGCTCACTCAATCTCTCACATGGAATTCTATTCACAATCCTTTCTGGCCATACACAGAACTCTTGTTTCTTCCATCAACCATATGGAAATTAGGTCTTTAAGGGTTCTTGGAATATCTTGATATTTATCTTTGAGTTGTTCCTTAAGCACTAACTTTCATCAATGATTGCTTGATTGCTCAAGCCCTCTCACTGCCCTTTATAACAGAATGATTGTCAGTTCTTTATTGAATGATAATTGTTCTATTTATGACTACAATGCTCTCTCTTTGATCTTGATTGTCTGAAATCCAACCTAGAAAGGGGGAAAGTGTTATGAACTTGTAATAATACTTGCACAATGACTGCTATAAGTACTTGCACAAGTTGCATGAGTGCATACTTTATGACACATCCCTGATCACATGACCACTTTTTGTCCCTTTACATTTTACACCATTATCTGTCACACAATCACATCTCTTATCTCTCTTCACACTCATCACAACATTATCAATCACTCTTTCATTTTAATCACCACATCTTCTTCATTTCTGCTCTTATCATTTGATTGGTATGATCTCCTATCAAGATATCATCTCAATCATGACCCTATAAGATCCTAGATGGATCTCTGCCATGATCCCCTCCTTGATCAGTCACACATTGTGATTAATCTTCCATTCTATAGTAAGCTCTGCATTTATATTAGCTTTTCCATTTCTTTCTATATGAATGCCTAATCTTTATCTTATGAACTATACCCTTTACTCTATGATCCAATAGCATTAATCACATATACCCTAGACCCTAGTCACAGCTTGATCTGTGCACCATCATGTAACATATATAAGAGACTATAATTTGGCTGTTATCTCCTAGCCTAATCCACTTGTTAACCTTCTCTTCTACCTTGTCTATCAAGGTGGCCTGGTAAAGAGTGTAAGTAAAGTACAGTTATTTGCCTGCCAGATCTTCATTGGTTCCTTAGAAGTGAGACAGTCTGAAGATAAAGCTAACCCTCCTTCTTTCTCTCCCATTGATAGTACCTTCTCACATCATATCAAACTTCCTACTTAGGACCAGTAAGTAAACTCATTCATGATCAAGACAGAACCCAGTACTTGAAGAATAAAAGACATTCATTGAAAGATAATGAATCTCTCAAGATATAAAGATTATATAACTCAAAAGCTCTTATTGTCCAGCTTAAAACAATGTTATACCTGTAGACTATAATAGGCTACATTGCTGATTAGTTCTTATTATATTAATGAACCATACTAGATAAGTTAAGCCACTAGTATCATAGTGATCTAGTTGGAATATTGTTGAGGTTTATTGTACATACTCATGATTTATGGTAATACTGCCTTTATTCTTAAGGATAGCAACCTGGAAACAGCTATGTGATTACTCAAGGCTTGAAACCCTTAACTTAAGAGCTGTCCATGATTATGCTATGTACATCAGGTCATAGTATTAGAAGGAAGTTAGAACTTGATTGCAAAAGTATTACAGTTATCAAGTACTTGCAAGAATAGTACTGAAGTTTATTCCTGAAGATGGCCTGATGTAGTTCTCTCCTATATCCAAAAACCCCATTCCTGCTGTTTTAGCACTCTTTCTATCTGACATTTTAGGTTTAGCCCTATATCATTCATCCTGGTTGCCTAATAAGTTATTGAGTTGTTTGGTAGAGTAGCATAACTCTTCAGTTTTGCAACACTTTACTTCTGAATATCACTCTGAAAATGATGATTAAACAAAGTGCACAAATTAGACTCTGAAGCAATATCTCTAAGTTTATTGTAACTATCAACAAGACAATTGGATTAACCTTCTTTCTGTTATGCATTAGCATACATATCTTATACATTACATACTTGTACACTTTTCATAGTTATATGACTACTTGACTAGTCATGTGACTTGGTCAGGTGCTTGATCACATGATTGATCACATAATGATAATGTCATAGAATAACACATATTCTAGGGTTTCCATCTGTTGTGATTACAGAGAGCTATACTGCCAAGCCTCAATCATCTAATTTGTTCAGCAATTTAACATCATTTTTATGGGGCTTGAATCATAAGTGTTGGGAAGAGGAATGCTGGACAGTGAAAGGGGATCAGAAATTAGGATAGGGTGATCTTTATACTTCTTGAAGAACTATTGCATCTTCAATATAATCATAGCACTATTACAGCTAGGTTTGCTTTCTTCTAATACTAGACTCTACAACTATAGCATAATCATCTTCAGCTCTTGGGGTGAGGATTCTAAGCCTTAGGTAATCACATGGCTGATTTTAAATTGCCATTCTTGAAAATGGTTGAGATGTCACTTAATCTTAGGTCTTTATATAGTTATCACAAAATCTTTAGCAAGGCTTAGAGGCTCAAGCTGATATTTCTAATAAATAACATCTGGTTAATATGATAAGAACAACCAGCAGCATATGCCTATAATATCCATAGATATAACATCATCTTAACTAGTGGTCTTAAGTCACATAGGTTATCTTATACATAGAATATCTTAAATAAAGGTGTTACACATTATTTTAATAGAGACTCATCTTAATCAGGCACAAGCTTGCACATATATCACAAAGAAAAAAGAGAAGAGGATGGAAGGTTGGCTTTATCTTTAGATAATGTCTCACTTTTAAAAACTATTGCTGGCTAATAGGTGAATAGCTGTCCTTTACTTGATGCTTAACATCACTAGGCCACCTTTGCAGGCAGGATAGGAGAGGTAACAAGTGGATTAGGCTGAAGAACAACAGCCAACTCACAACCCCTTACATATGATACAGAAGAATACATAGACCAAGCTGTGGTGATTCTAGGATATATAGTAATTAAGGTAGGCTATGCTAGAATAAAAGGTAAAGTTCATGAGTAAAAGGTAAGGCATGCTTCTGAAAAGATCAGAAACAAGGAAGCATGCAAAAAGTAATGAAATGGAGATCAAACACAAAGTGTAAATGACTAAAAGGAGTAATTATGGCAAAAATTCTGTTGTAGAACCAAAAGTTACACTATGCTGCCAAACAACCCAACCAACCTGGCAAACAACCAGAGGACTTGGTATGGGGCTAAATCATGATGTCAGGATAGAAGAAAGTGCTAGAACAGCAGAAATGAGAGATTAGAAATGAGGAGAGGACTAAGGGAGGGACATTTTCATATAGAAATGCTAGGACTACTTTTGCAAGTCCTTTCTAATAATCATACTATTGAAATGATACTCAGTCTTTCTTCTAATACTACTATCTAACATAGGTAGCATAATCATAGTCAAACCTTGGGGTAAGAGTTTTGGTTCTTGAGTAATTGCATAACTATTGATTAGATTATCATCCTTGAAAACAAAGGCAGTGTCACCATAAATGGTGAGTCTGTATGAATATCCCAACCATGTTTCAATAAAAGACACAATGCTACTTGTGGCTTAAATATCTGTGAATAATATAACTAATATGATAAAATTCTGCAGCAGTGAGAGCTTTTAAGAATTGTAGATATAACATTGAGGAATATTACAATGGAGGTTCCTTGTCATGTGGTCTTTGATAGTTTTATGATTCAGTTATGAATGCAAAGAATATCTTTCATTCTTCTCAGTATTGGGTTCTGTATGTTGATGGGAAATAAGCTTGCTAACAGGTCAGATGTTGGTGGTTTGGTAGTGTTAGGAATGGTTCAATGATATAATGAAAGGAAAAAAATAAAAGTTAGCTTTATCTTCAGACTGTCTTACTTCTAGAAAACCAATAAAGGTCTAGTAGGCAAATAACTGTTCTTTACTTGTGACTTCACTAGGCCACCTTAGTAGGCAGGGTAGAAAAGGTACAAACAAGTGGATTAGGCTAGGGAAGTAGCCTCTTGTCATAACCCCTTATATACATTATAGAAGTGAGCACAAACCAAGCTGTAACTAGAATCTAGGATATATGGTATTAATGCTATAGAATGATAAGATAAAGGAAAGAGTCCATGAAACAAACATTAGGCATTTATATGATGTGGAAATATGAAAAGTGGATATAAATGCAGGGTGTAGAATGGAAGAAAAGATTGATCATCAAAATGTGAATGATCAGAAAGAAAGATTGTGATAGAGATCCATCTGGGATCTTGCAGGGTTTGTGATTGAGATGTTATCTCAATAAGAGATTGTACCAATTGAAGGGAACAATGAAAATAAAGAAAGAGAGGACACCATAAGATATGATAAAATGAAAGAGTGATTAGTGTGATGTTGTGAGAGTCATGAAGATGTGAAGAGATGAAAAGATATGATACATGTAAAGGGTTAAGGGCATAATGATGTGAAGGGATGGTATAGTCATATGATTAGTAATGATGTAATCATGGTACTTGTGATACTTGTGCAAGCACTTGTATCAGTTATAGTGCAGAGTTCATATAACATTTCATAACACTTTCCTTATCTCTAGAATGGATTCCAGACATTCCCAAGATCAAGAAGAAATATTATAGTCATGAAGAGGAATATTATCATTCAATTAAAGAACTAACAATAAACCAGTCATAAAAAGCAGTGGGAGGGCATGGGTAATTAAGGCAATCATTGATAGAATACAGCACATGAGAGCAAACTTGAGAATGAATATTCAAAACATTCCAATTACTCTTGATATCCAGTTCCATACTTAAGACATAAAAGCTAAGAGTTCTATGTATGGCCAGAAAAGAGGATATGAATAGAATTCCATATATTTCAATGGAAAGTGTGTGATAAAAGATATGGAAGAGTTTTGAGGATCTCTTTGTCAAAATCTATAAAATCAAAGAGAAGGGTCTAAATAGTTTTCATATCATATTTAGGACATTTCTGCAGAGGGCAAAGAATAGAGAGTTCAATGCAAAATTTTGAAAAGGAGGGTAATAAGACCTTTCATTAATGGATTGGAATCTTTGATAAGAGAACAATAGATTTGAGTGAACTGCTAAATCACAAAACCAGGGTAAGTAGTAGCCTTTTACAATCTTGCTTAGGACCAAGACCTTTTATGGTCTTGTTAAGAACTAAAGCACTTTATAGTCATATTGAGAACTTTGATATACTTCATTGCAGATGACTATGGTATTCCCAGACAGCATTATCATTGATTTCATAAATAATTCCATAGTTTAAAGTCTTTGGCTAGACAATGCATTTCTTTAAGGTCTTTAGCTAGACCAGAGAGTTCAGATGATATCTTGAACTTGATAAACTTTTTTAAATACTTCTATCTTGTTTTTGATATGTCTTCTGCACTTTAATGCTTAGTGGACACAAATTGTGGAGAAATGGCCTTGTCTTCAACAGCATCTCTCAGCCAGTAATGGCAAAGGTCTAGCTGCTTTATCCTGCCATGATGTTCTGGATTCTTCACCACAGAAATTGCAGATTGGTTGTCTATAAACAGGAAGGATGGGCCAGAGACAGGTAAACACAGCTCAAAGAGCAAATTGCACAACCATTTCACTTCCTTGCCAGCCTGGACAGCTGACATGTATTCAGCTTCAGTGGTAGACAATGCAACAACACTCTGCAGCTTGAATGACCAGGAAACTGTACCAGTACCAATCTTCACAATATAGCCACCAGTAGAGTGTCCAGAATCCTTGCAGCTACCATGATCTGCATTAGAGAATGCTAGGAATAGTTCAGAGGTTGAAGGATTGGGGAAGTAGGTGATGGCATAGCCACTAGTGCCCTTCAGATAGCACAGCAAGTGTTTAATAGCTAACCAATGCATCCAACCAGTTTGAGTTGAATCTGGCCAGAACACCAACAGTGTGTGCAATATCTGAGCAAGTGGTGGTGGCTAGATATATCAGCACATCTACTGCAGCTTGATAAGATATTTGGCATATGGATTCAACTTCCTGAGGTGTAGAGGGACTCTGAGAGTGAAAGAGATGTAAATCAGGCTGCATGGGCATGAAGACAGGCTTACAATCTGCCATTTCAAATCTCTCTAGTATATCAAGGCAGTAGTGCTATTGGAAGATGGATAGGGAGCACTATGAACAATTTCTGTCTATTTTGATGCCTAGCAGCTGAGTCGTAGCACCTAGATCATGGATTTTGAAGTGCTGGCTTAACTGCACAATAAAAGAGTCAATGGCAGCAGTAGAAGTCAAGGCAAAGGTCATGTCATCCACAAAGATAGGCAGAATGACTCTAATGCCATCCTTGTCAAAGATGAAGATGCTGGCATTGGAATACGTCTGTTTGAAGCCTAGGGACTCTAAAATAGTGTGCATCTTTTTGTTTCAGCAGTTTCCACCTTGTTTGCTGCCATAGATTATTGGTATTGATGCCTTTGCACCTCCCACTTTATTCATTTCTTCATTCTATTGCACTTTAACACTTATACTTAATTCAGTATTGAGTGTGAGCACATTTAAGCTTATTCAGCTCTATTTATTATTGTGTCTTCTTGTTTGTAGTGTATACCATTTGTGTGTGCTCAGTATCACTTTTTCTTTAGTTTCTAACACTGAGCACAAGGTATGTGGTGTATCACTCACAATAAACTAGTTTCTAACACTGAGCACAAGTGCTGAGCTCAATAGGTTATGAGCCCTATGCCTTAGGTTGTCCTGCAAGCTATATCTGCTTCCCAACACCTCTGCACAAAATTTTCACCTGCTTATTTGCTTCCCATCACTTCCTGCTGCTCTCCTGTCAAATTCTCACCCCATCCACTCCTTATCACCTTCTATCTCCCTGCCATGTTTAAAGACAACATTAAAACCCACCCTCTCTGTTGCCAAACTCACTGCCTTCAATTATGCTACCTAGAAGGGCAAAATGAAGGCTTATTTGTGCACCAAGGGCCTCTAAACCATAGTCAATGGTCTAGAGAAGTGATCTGATGACTCCAAAGCTGATGCTTAGCTCAAGTGAGACCTTAGAGCGGACAAGGCTACTGGAGAACTATACCTTGTGCTTTTTATAGAGCAGAAAATGCATATTAAGGCTGTCCAGGACAACTCTGCAAAGATTTGATCCACTCTAGCCTCCATCCACCTCCAACAATGCCCTGGAGCATGTTTCAACACTTGGGATGACTTTTTCTCCATTAGAAAGCTCTCTAATGAGTCCCTTAGCTCTCTGGTCACTAGGATTGAGAACTCTATATTCAAAATCCAGGAATTGCACCCCAATGATCCCAGTAAGGCCTATTCCATCGCAGATTTGGACAACAAGCTTGTCTGTATGGCCATGGTACACTCTTTGGGTGAGAAATACTTACATTTTGCATCATCCCTGCTTCTTTTTCAGACTCTGGACAAGGAAAAGCTCAAGGAGACATTCCTAGCTGAAGAATTGCAGTGAAAGCATTATCCTAAAGCTACAGCAGTCAACTCAGCACTATTCATGCTCTCTGGGAACTGCAAGTGCCCATCTGGCATCACCTGCTGGTTCTGTGAGAACTCTACTTACTGTAGCCACAAGTGCCCAAGCCTGGCAAATGCCAAGTCATATTATATGACCTGAAAGGCAGGGAAGAAGCCTCAAAAGCGCACTGACAAGGCCAATCAAGCCCAGAATGCATCCACCACCTCCTCAATACCTTCTGCATCACCCTCACCCACTTCTGCTCCTCAGACCACATCCTAAGCCATGCAATTTGCTGGAAATGCAAGTATGCACATCTATGACCCATCTGATGCACTTTACCCACTTCTGCTCACTGCTAGTGCTGACTGGATTGCTGATACAGGTGCCACTTCTCATATGACCCTCCATCGTCACTGGCTGCGCAATTACAGCTCTAAATGCATTCCCATCAAGCTGGCAGACAGCAAAGTTGTCTATTCTGCTGAGGTGGGGTCTGTGGTGTTTGTACCAGTGGTAGAGGGCAAAAGAATGTGTCCTGTGGAGTTTACCAATGTCCTACATGTCTCAGACCTCCACTCTAATCTACTCTCTGTGCTATACCTCACCTGCCACAAGAACTTCACTGTAAACATCAATTCTGTGTGCATGAGCTTTGAGTGAACATTTGGACAACCTTTCTTTATTGTGAGCATCAAGGACAAGAATTGCACATTTCTGGATGGTGAAACTATACCTATCACTGAGTATGCCTCTGCAGTGACCACTATTCTGCTTGATATCAACCTCTGGCATAGAAGACTTGCCCATCACCATCTAGCTGATGTTAAGACCATGCTAAAGTGCTCCCTAGTCACTGGAATGACTATAGACTCACCCACTAAGCCTGATCCTATCTGTGAACCTTGCCTGGCTGGCAAAATGCACTCCAATCCTTTCCCTAGCACTAAATAGCATGCTTCCTGTCCTCTAGAACTCATCCACAGTGATGTCCACCATGTAGGGCATGCATCATTCTCTGAATTCAAGTATTGGGTCACTTTTATTGATGATTTCTCAAGATTTCACTTTGTTATCCCACTTAAGGCCAAATCAAATATGTTTGAGGTGTTCAAAACATTCAAGGCATTTGCTGAGAACCAAAGCAAGCAAAAGATTAAGATTCTGCACAATGACAAGGGAGGGGAGTATATGAGCAAGTTTTTCCTTGATTTCATCACTTAGTGTGGCATTCTATGCTAGCATACAGTTAGGAATCGCCCTCAACAGAATAGAGTAGCTGAAAGGGTGAATAGGGTGCTTTCTAAGCACATCACTGTAATGTTAGATGAATCTGGACTGCCTCCAGCATTCTGAGGTGAAGCTTTTACTTCTCTGATGCATATATGAAATAGGTGCCCTACTAATGCCATTCAGAATGCAATGCCCTTTGAACTATGGCATAGGAGGAAGCCTGATGTCTTATATCTGTGAGTTTGGGATTCTATAGCATATGTGCATATTCAGAAGAACAAGAGGTGTCCACTGGAGTCCCACATGGAGAAATGCGTGTTTATAGGCTATCCTGAAGGCTACAAGGGCTGGAAGTTCTACAATCCTACCTCAAAGTGCATAGTCATCTCAGAAAGGGCTGATTTTAATGAGAGGTACTTTCCACTATCTAAACAACCTACCACTGCATCTGTCACTTCTTTAAAGGAGCCTGACATCACTTTTTCACACTCTGCAGCTTCAGAATTACCTGAGCACCACTATTGGCCCACTTCTGACTCAGAAAGCGAATATGAAGACCCTCTGGATCAGAGGGGCGATGTTGAGCCTGTGGCTGCTCCAGAGCCTCCTTCTGAAGCAAATATTGTGCCATTAGATGCTGAACCCCCTCAGAGACCTGTCTTACCTGTTGGAATAGGTGCTAGATTGCCTTAATGCATCAGAAACAAGCCCAGAAAGTGGTGAAGACTGTTCCCTGCACAATTCATCAATTCTGATAAATTTAAAAGCAGTGAGAATGAATTGGCCATGTTCAGTGCCATATCCACAGAACCAGCTACTTTTGCAGAGGCCATGCATCACCCTAATGCAAATAAGTGATATCAAGCAGCTTTAGAGAAGTTGGCGGTGCATCAGAGCAATGGGACCTGGAAACTCATTCCCAAACCACCTGGACAGTGAGTTATTGGCTCAAAGTGGGTATTCAAGCTGAAGTGCAATGCTAATGGCACCATAGACTGCTATAAGGCTCATTTGGTGGCCAAGAGCTATAATCAGCATTTTGGATTTGATTACATCAAGATCTTTGCCCCCATAGTGTGCCTTTCCTCCATTAAAGTCATCCTTGCTTTGGCAACCATTTATGATCTCCACCTGTGCTCCATTGACATCTCCCATGCATACCTTAATGGTGACATGGACTATGAAGTCTACATGATGCAACCTGAGGGTTTTGTCAAAGGTGACAATGTCTGCTTGCTTTAGAAGGTAATCTATGGCAGCAAACAAGGTGGAAATTGCTGGAACAAAAAGATGTGCACTACTTTAGGGTTCCTAGGCTTCAAACAGATGTATTCCAATGCTAGCATCTTTATCTATGCAAAGGAAGGTATCAGTGTCATCTTGCCTGTGTTTGTGGACGATATGATGTTTGCTTCAGCCTTTACTGCTGCCATTGACTCTCTTATTGTGCAGTTGAGCTAGCACTTCAAAATCTGTGATCTAGGGCCTACAACTCAGCTTCTAGGCATCAAAATAGACTGAAATCATTCACAGCACTCCCTATCCATCTCCCAACAACACTACTACCTTGATATACTAGAAAGATTTGGAATGGCAGATTGTAAGCCTGTTTCCATGCCCATGCAGCCTAATTTGCACCTTTTTCACTCTTAGAGTTTCTCTATACCTTAAGAAGTTGAATCCATGTGTCAGGTTCCCTACCAGGCTGCAGTAGGTGCTCTAATGTATCTAGCCACCACCACTCGCCCAGATATTGCATATACTATTGGTGTTCTGGCCAGATTCAACTCAAATCCTGGTTGGATGCATTGGCTAGCTGTCAAACACTTGCTGCACTATCTGAAGGGCACTAGTGACTATGCCATCACCTACTTTCCCAATTCTTCGACCTCTGAGCCATTCATAGCATTCTCTGATGCAGATCATGGTGACTGCAAGAATTCTGAACACTTCACAGGTGACTATATTGTCAAGATTGGTACTGGTGCAGTTTTCTGGTTATTCAAGCTGCAAAGTGTGGTTGCTCTGTCTACTACTGAAGTAAAGTATATGGCTGCTGTTGAGAGTGGCAAGAAGATTAAATGGCTGTGCAAACTGCTCTCAGAAATAGGTCTGCCTGTCTCTGGTGCCTCCATCCTATATATGGACAACCAGTCTGCAATTTCTGTGGCCAAAAACCCAGAGCATCATGATAGGATGAAGCAATTGGACTTGTGCCACTTCTGGCTTAGAGATGCAGTGAAGGACAAGACCATTTCTCCACATTTTGTGTCTACTGAGGATCAAGCAGCTGATCTGTTAACCAAGAGCTTATCCAAGCCCAAGGTAGCACATTTCTGCACACTAATAGGACTTGGCAGGTTAGGGGGGAGTTAGTGACTTGGAGAGATGCAGAGTTAGGGGGGAGTGTTGGTATTGGTGCCTTTGCACCTCCCACTTTATTCATTTCTTCATTCTATTATGCTTTAACACTTATACTTAATTCAGTATTGAGTATGAGCACATTTGAGCTTATTCAGCTCTATTTATTGTTGTGTCTTTTTGTTTGTAGTGTATATCATTTGTGTATGCTTGTTAAACTTGTGTCAGACACTGCTTTGAGGGGAACTTCAAAGGTCCAGAGTTGAGGGGTTCAGATGAAACTTGGCTTCACCTTATGTGGTATGCTCTTGCATAGGATCTGATTGTCCCAAATTTATGGAGGGTCAGAGATCAGAGGTTGGAGAGGGTAATAGAAGAAGTCAGTCAACAATTTAGAGAACAAGTGGGGAGAGCATTAGGTTATGTCAATATTTAAACTAAAGTGTACAAGATGTAACTACGGAGTTTATATATAAAAGGACTCAGATGACTAAGTTCAAAGTTGGGTTACAGTATGTATCAGAGAAGTTAGAGGTAAAACTATGCCAGAGCACAATCTTGGAGCTATGCTCCTAAGTGAGCATCAGTATTGAAGTTCTAACTAAGCAAAGAATGAAATGTAAGATAGAAGTGATATATAAGAATATAAGGGAAAT